>LS516420.1:787323-801161 GCA_900490845.1 Pristionchus japonicus | reverse complement strand
TCAAATCTGCCTGTAGAACGAATAGCGCCTAATTCCCCGACAGTAAGCAAGCATCTGATACTACAAAAATGCGGCTGAAGATGATTGAGAACAGAGAAAACGAGTGTTAACCTGCTGCCACAAGAAGTCAAATCTGCCACCCCAAGCCTAATCACCCGACAGTAAGCAACAAGCGCAGAGCGAATTGGCATCGGATAAGGGAACAGGTTAGGGTCTTCTCTTAACGAAATCACGCAATCGCCGGTGCTGATCTGCTCTATTCGGCTGTTATTCGGTGGCAACAGAGAGATCAAGGGAAAGGGTAGATCAAAGAATACAGCAGTTCAGAAGATATGGCCATGAAACATGTTCGAAATCAACATGAAATCACGCTATCTACGGTGCTGATCTGCTCTATTCGGTGGATACAGAGAGATCAATGGAAAAGGTAGATCGAAGAATTCAGCAGTTCAGAAGATATGGTCATGAAACATGTACGAAATCAACGTGAAATCACGCAATCTACGGTGCTGATCTGCTCTATTCGGTGGCTCATGGAATCGGATTAGGTAACTGACGGCAGCAACAAACAGAACCAAAAACAGTAACAAATGGAACTTTTACCCCTGGTTCGAAGTCCATTGTGGCAAGGAAGCTGGAGAGTTAGCATAAAGTTTTAACCGACTAACAATGCGCTTGTATATGACAGCATACGGAAGAGTCCTCAAGGAAGCATTGAAAATAGTAACCGCCAGCCCGATTGAGGCCAACGAACTCAGCTCGGGCCTCATAAGATCGGACCAATTTGAAAGTGAGAGTTGTGAGGAATGAATGCGAGATTGTTGGAGGGTCAGTAGCTCTCTAGAGAAATAGTCTTACTTTCTCCAGTTCACCTTCTCTCTCGCACAATTTGATTGGTTAGAGAGCAGGGAATGGCGAGAGATCAATCCTCGCGGTGAGAGATAGGGCAAATCGCGGAGAGCCAATGCATGAGTATATATCCCGGAGGGGGACAGTGAAAGTGGGACGATATCCTCTCCTCTCCTCCTCTCACTCTCATTTCGAGAATTGGTCTGGCTCTCTGCATTCCCGTGTTCTATTTCAGATCAGGTTGAAGGAGGGAATGAATGAAGTTGAGAGAGACTGATGAGAGAAGCATGTTCCCGGCGGTAGTGCAAGGAATTAGTAGTTATAAAAGTGCAGCAAATTTGTAGCGATTTTCCTCAAGATGTCTTCTAATAGTGAGCATACACGCATAACCTAAGGAAAGCTTCAAGTATCATACGTTCGCAAATAGTCAAAGCAAGCAAACTCGGTCCTGAAGAGGCTCGAAACAGGTAATAGCACAAAGGAATTCGCGGTGTGACCCCGCACAGACCTAATTATCTCTAGTGACCATCTATTCCCTCTCCCCTCTCTTCTGCGCGTGCCCTCAAGTGTCTATGATACGGACGCTCTCTGCTCTCTTCAGCAATAACGCTCTATCAACAGACGGAAAATGAAAAGATCAAGTAGATTAAGGACGGAGAAAGGAACAAGAGCGGTTATGAACACCGGAGGGGATTGTCTGCGAATAAGAAACGAACATACTGAGCGAATTGTAGAGATAGCTTCTGTATTTGAACAGAAAGTCAAAAACTCCAGTGCTGATAGATTGTGAACCGTGCTGACAACTATTGCGCAATGCAAGCGGAAGTACACGATAATTGACGCCAGTGGAACAAGAGAGCGAGAGTACGAGAGCTCATTATTGGTCAACCAGGTCAATCTTCAATTGGGAGTTCAACGAGGTGCTTGGTTGTAAAGTACAGGAACATTTGCAAAACTAATCAAAAGAAACGCCGCCCAGCCACCTTAATCATCGCTGTGAAACGCATCCGAATTGAACTGCTAGCTTCGGGCGATTGCTACTAGAGTTCGAAATACGGGTAATCGTCTCTTCATTTCACACACTCTCTCGTCCCTCTGACCAGCGAGAGAGTGTGTGAAATGAAGAGACGGCGACCCGTATTTCACACTCTAATTGCTACTATGAGTGAGATTACATGGAAGTCATTCGCAACATGCGAATCAAGTACCCATTAATTATTTTTATGCAAGAAAACTGATAGTGATGACAAATGGCAAAAATGATACGTTCAACAGTTCTTTGGTTTGAAATGGCTTAGATGACAGCAGTCTCATACAATCGACTGTTAGACGTTGACCCTCTGGAGTTCATTCGCCTCTCTTCTCTTCCTGTAGTGGTGCTCCCACGAGTGAGAGTAATACTCATCAGAGGCCGATCTGGAATGAGAACGATTGGATCTCACGATCTCACAGAAGTTTTGTTCATTCTGCAAATCAAGCACTCGAACTTGATAGAGCTTGATATCAGAAAACTGACTAAAACTTTTATCGAAAAAAATTTCGTGATTGAGTCACGATAACATAGCGTTGCAATAGAGATCTAAGTTAATAACGCTAACAATTCAGATTTTGACACTTCTTATCTTTCGAAATGATTAGTCACGGAATTTTGAAAGATGTTTACACTTAGTGACCGTAAGTGACCGTACCTCGACAGGAGCCAATCCCAGAAGTTCCTCTCCCTTCTTCTGAGCATGTGATGATGAGGGCGATGAGCGTAGGGGTCGTATGGACGAGGTTGATAGGCAGAAGGAGAAGGATAGGCGGCGGGTGAATGATGAGGAGGGTAGACAGCAGGGCGAGGTGCGGGAGTGAGATCGGTGAGGGTGAAGGAGCCTTCTTCCACTGTTTGGGCGAGGGTCTGGAATTATGTGTTGAAAGACCTTATCTCAAGAAGTTCTACACACACTCAGAAATAATGCTTCGTTTCGAAACGACTGGTCGAGATGTGAGCGTGGGGAAGATTCCTAGCTTAGTCACTTCCGGGTCGTTCTACTATCAGCTATCAGTGAGGGCCACGGTGGGGGCTTGTTTCAAATTTTTGCTTTTTTAAAGAATTATTTTGCGCTTAGCCCATAAAAAGAGATTCAAAAACATTTTAAATCAAATTTTTGTTTAATTTACTCACCAATTGCAGCAGCACACACGCAAAGAGCGCGGAGAGGAAGAGGGAGTTCATGATTGATAAGGAGGCGTTTGATGGCGATGTATCGGAGTGAAAGAGAAGCGGGAATGAAGTGGAAATGAAGTGGGAGTCGAGGAGGAAGAAGAGGTGAGAGTTGAAAGAGATGAAGGGGTTGATTTCGAAAGCAGATATTTCTGTTTATGTAGCCGACGCATCGGTAAGAACCCAGATTGAGTTGCTAAGATTTGCGTTAGTAATCATATCGTTGATTGATTGCAGGATTGATTGATGATTAAGAGAAGAATAGTTAGTGGGTGATTAGTGACGGCCTGGATTGTTCGCTGATGATTGATCTTTTTACACAGAGTACCAAGGATGCATTGCTTTTTGGAAGTGGCAGAACCATTATGCACAATGTGAAACGCATCAAACCTTGTACGCTCCGTAAGCAACATACAACCAAATACATTAGTGCTGGTCGTTATCATAAGTGATCAGAAAAGTGTCGAGAGTGACCAAAACAAATTCTCACTATTGGCATATATTTTGAATAACAATTACCCAACCTCACATTCAAATGCACCAATAACCTCCATCCTCCTTTCTCCCCATTCTTTATTCCATTCTCCTCCCTCACTCCCCACCCTTTCCTCCTTCCCGATCGGTTGCTTCCTCTCCATTTCTTCCTCCTTCTTCTCCTTCCCTCTCTTCGATGCGCGCCGCCCCGCTGCTGCTCTGTCTGCTGCTGCTGATTGGTTGTGAGGAACATACTTTGGAGCCCGAGGGGAGGGAGTTCCCTCTCATGTTGATGCGATAGCTTCTAGCGCATTGATGTACTGTACCCCACAACCACCAGGCTATGACCCTAGTTTCAGATTCCTCGGCGCGAGAGCCCGAAGTTGAAGACGGGGAGGACACCGGTGGATCGACTCGTCCTGATCCGCCACCCCCGCAACCCTCCACCCTGCCGAGCGACCTGATCACGTGCCGGAAATCTAAGACCATGATGAGTTGTTTGATTTTATTGATTTCTATCAATTTATTGTATTGGCGCTGAATAAACAGCCTTTTCAGTTGTGCTTCGAGGCTCCGAGCTGCAGCAACAGAGTGGATCAAACGGACGCGCAGGGTAGTGTGCTGCTGGAGAAAGTTGATTCTACGAGCGCAGGCTGTACGATGATGATCCAAATCGAGTCAGTAGTCAGATTATCACCAGTCATACCTCCATTCTGCGACCTAACTAATCATTTCAGAGTTATAAACGTCACTGCTGGTCGGCATCGACTCCATGTAGCTCTGCCGCCTGGAAATGACAAGGTGTCTTTTGATTGTTGCTATCGTTTGCTCTAATTTAACGATCCGAGGTCTCTCCAGGTTCACTTCAAGCAGGGGGAGCGACCGATTAGACTGCAGAAAAAGAGTAACGGGAAATTCGAAGGTTTGTTGCCAATCTAACGCTCCGGGCATCTACTAAGTGAGCAAGTTGAGTGGTTGGTTGATTTCAGCCAGCTGCGTCACTGCTAGTATACCAGACAAAGACCTGGTATGCGAACCTGTCGAGCCTCAGAAACAACAGCAGCTCGAGACCCATCTCTTCCTCGTGTTCGCAATTCACTACCAGTGAGAACTCATACTTTACTTAGTAATGCGCTGTTTCTGACAAATTTTGTGGAAAAATGCATGTAATTGCGTTTCCAGGTTTCGTTGGAGAACGACTCCCGGGCCGTCGCCGAAAGTGACAACAACAGTTATTGCCACACGCGTCCCGTCGACCACAACTAAGACCACCAGCACCACTACTACCACTACTACTGCGACGCCAGAGGGTGAGTGCGATCGACTGTGATTCATAGTGACCGTGCGTGCATCAACAAAAATTTGTCTACGGGCTACAAATCGTTGGTTGCCTCACATTAGTCTGAATTTAGACGAAATTAGTGTTCAATCGATGGCGAGAATGATTCAGAGCACTCGCTCACCGGTTAGAGAGGCGAGAGAGTGGGCGAAATGAAGAGACGGTGATCCGAATTTCGAACTCTAGCGGCGATAGCTTTAACAACCATAACTGCCTGCATGCCGCACATTAGTCAGAATTTAGGAAAAAATATCTCAATCGATGACGATTTAATGATGAAGTTGACGAGGGAATGATTCAGAACACGACGGCCGCTCGCCCTCGCACGAGAAGAAGAAGGACGGAGTGCTGGTGAGATTCTGAAGTGTTTATTTGCTTCGTGGCGCAAATTGAATGCACATACATGTTGACTTGGTATTGGGGCTCGCTTACAAAAACGTGAATGTGTAGAGAAAATGAGCTACACACTCGCACGAGGAGAAGAAGGACGGAATGCTGATGAGCTGTTTTAGAAGAAGGATTTTTTTAGGATTTTTTGGCATTTCCATACTGACCGTGGTGTGCTGCGTGCTCTAAGCATCGGTTGATACTCTTTTTTTTGTTTTCTTGTAATTAACAAAAACGATTTATAATTAAATTAATCAATCAAGTTCAGGGAACAGTAATCGCTGTCGTCGTCCCTCTCATCATCATCATCGGAGGGATCGTCTTCGTCGTGTTCTATTGTGTGAGATCATCGCATGGGATTTTATCGTGAACCCCATGGTTTTAATCATGAGCAAGATCTAACACTAGAGGGGAGTAGGGAGAGAGCATTGACAAGTTTGCCTCTCATTATGCCGATTGGAGAGATCGTCTTCGTCGTGTTCTATTGCGTTCGTTAATTATTTAGCTTATTAAGATTAATTATTTTCTTAATTATTTTAATTAAGATGAATCAAGTCTCAGAAGATGCCCAGGACGGTGCCCATATCGAGTGAATTAACTACCTTCTCATTCAGAGACACAGCCACACCATCAATCCCGCCGGCGCGTCCACTACGAACGCTTCCACTGCCTCGTTAGTTAAATAACTAATTAGTTAATTAATTAACTTAATTAACTTAATTACGCTAATTAAGAGTCCCGCGAGCCTCCTACTACGCAACTCCCACCCGCTACAAGCCCTCACGAGAGAAGGTTTCGACACTTCTTTACTTTTTGGCCCAGCCCTTCTCAATAGAGTATTCTATCTCTGCCTTTCTCACTCAGAACGGTCAATAGAGAGAAAGAGAGGCTTGAGCCAAAAAGTACAATTCTAAGGTTTCGCCCTCGAGAGAGAACGATGGAGAGGCAAGAGAGGGCAGTCAAGCCAGGAGCGCCCCGCAGCGGAGCATTATTGGGAAGGTCCAGTCTGGTTCGTTAACTTTCATATTCTTTAATTTCTGCGCACGTTCATCCATTTGCCATTAGAATGAGTGGGGTTCCTTCAAAGCTTAGGGTACTTTGGTGGTTTCTCTTAGGATGAGGTGACGGAAGCGGCAGTCTGGTTAGTGGCATTTCCGCCAACATAAATTTTAAATAGCCTCTTCTTCAAACTATGGTCTAATTGTGCAAATCTTTTGCATTAAATATCGCCGAATTCGCCTATGTTTCTATCTCAAATTTATCACATCTCTTGCAGTATTCTCCGGACATAGTCGCTCGAAGTCGCTAGCCAAAACGGAGAAGACGCAGTCGGCGGAGCGCGAGGGCGTCGAGAACGTCTGAGAGCCGGGAATTGCCGGAACCGGGAAATCCCAGACCCGGCTTCGGACTCGGCCCTGCACCCAAACCTAGTAGCAATGAATAGCAAACGATTGGTTGATCGGATAAATTACTTTATAGTGTAAAATAATTACATACATTCGGAGATCAAGTGAGAGCAACAATAGCTGAGTGTGATACAAGTAGGATTGGAAGGAAAAAGATCAACAGTTCTGCGCCTTTACGTTTAGTTGGTGGTTTTCGCCTGATTGGCCTGCATCGAGTATGGGTGATCCGTTATTTCTTGTGGGCCCGGCTGCGCTACTTCTGTCGTCGACGTTTCCATCTGAATTCAGCACATAATGGAGTTTTTGCGAGCATTTATCATAGATCTTCTTTGGCACACTCACCGCGTCACCTCCGGCTGCAGCTTCTGCGGCAGCAGCAGTTGCTGCACCGGCTGGCGGTACTGGCCGGCCAGTAGCGATGCAGCAGGCGCTCCAGCTGCAGGCCCGGCCGCAGCTCGCGCACTTCCAGCCCGGGTGCGCCGCGGAGCTGGAATTAATATGTTTCATGGCTTTCTCATCAGATTTCGGTATCGTTTTGAATACTCATCTAGACCATGCGATAGATGAGTGGACGTCGAATGTCACAAGCTGAAGTTGCTCTAGAGAACAGAAGGCATAGCGATGCAATCCACTCACATCAGTTGGCAGGCTCACAGACTTGTTGGAAAAGTGCCTAGAGCACCATCTGATGTCCACTCCTCTTTCAGTGCTGTTTCTGTACTCAGTCAGCATTTCTCTCGATTTCTTCTCGTCGAGTCCGAGTCTTTCAATCCACTGCTTCTGGATGAAATCCCTCGAATTCGCAGGGAACTTTTTGAGGGATGAATCGCAAGTATTGCACAGGGAGCACCGCCGCATTCGTTTTCTCGGAAGCGTTACGGCCTGCAAATGAGTTTGACCGCATTACGGAGCTGTGCCGATTCAACTCACTTTCGCTTTTTCCTTCTTGTTCTGCAAATTCACTGTTCGCTTTCTATTCGACACATAGCTCAGATCTTCATTGGAAGTTGAAGGCCGCGAAGTACCGGTGGATGGGCAGAACAACTGAAACATTCAACACTTCGCTCTTTCGCCGCCTCCAAGCGAGATCACTTCATTTGCATCAAATTCTGACCTCAGCTTCAGGTTCCTCGAGCTTGAAATCATCTAACTGGTCCATCGGCTCAGATTTGACGTCCATTTCTTCCAGTTTGATGACATCAATCGATTCCAGAGATGTAGATGCAGCATTAGACTCGATCTGTTCCTTTCCGTTGCTGATGTTGGGTTCAGACTGTAAAGAAGAACTTGTAGGGGAGGCGAGAGAACGTGTGAAATTTAGAGAGTCCTTTGATCTTACCGCCTCTTGCTGATCGCACACATGCGTCCGACAGAAGTAGACACGTCGGTTATAGTTTTTGGTGAATGTCTGAAATCTTTTGCATTTACCGAGCCTCATGTATAATATTTTACGAAGAACCCACCTCCATTCTAGCCATTTCCGTCTCATTGCTGAGTATGATCCGTTCCAAGAAGGGCAGGCGATCATCCAATTTGAAGGGGCTTTGAACGTAGTCTGCGGTGATTTCAGAACAGATGTAGCACTGTTTGACGTCTGGTTTCTGAAAATTTAGGCGTCAGTTGACGTGCGACGCACTTGTGGAGTTCCCCAGAAGAGTGTTTCACAAAACCTAGAAATGCCTAACGATGGGCTCGTGGTGGAAGGTGGGTAGACACTCTTCCACAAGTACCTTCTGTTAGCACTTGTTAATTGCGCAATAATCATACCTGATATGGTTCTCGTCTCATCAGCCTATTTTTCACTGCCGATATGGGCAAACTCGTGCAAATTGAAGGATAAGCGAGACCCATTTTTAGTCTGACAATGATTAACGCAAGAAAGAGTGAGTACCTTCTGATTAGACTTTGTTGGAACGTTGTTTGCTTGAGGCATTTCTTTCAGCTGCTCATACTCAAATAGCTCGATAGCCCGAGAATCACCGGTGGTTGGGCAAAATATCTGAAATGATCGAGTAATCAATCGGTTAATGCTCTTTCTTCAGATGCAACAACAAGAAGTGGCTCTGTTCGTATGAGGTGGACACATGGGTAGTCCAGCTTATTCCGATGGATCTTTTCCGGACAGAGAGTAGGAAACCCCTTACTACCTCAGCTTCAGGTTCTTCTTGTTTCACCTCAGTGAACTCTTCCATGGGTTCTTCTTTAACCTCCAGCATTTCTTCTCCTGCCCCAGGCAATGTCGACGTAGAGACGGAATCAGACTCTTCTGAGGGCTTAGTTGGTGCCTCATCCTGGAAACGATTTTAAAAGAGCCTAAGCAGGGATGCCAAAATGAAGAATGACTCTCGTCATCACACTCACTCTCTCGCCTGCCTGATCGGTTAGAGAGTGTGCAAAATGAGGAGAGTCATTCTTCATCCATCCCTAATCCTAAGTATTCGATGAGACCTGTTCTGTCGAAGCGACGCCACTCATTCGATCAGACATCAACTGCTTCATTAGAACTGCCAAAGAAAAGGCGAATTTCGAGAATCGGCTCTGGAAAACGAACAGTTACCAAAACTTTAAAAAGTATCAACAAATACCTGATTTCTTCCTGATTTAACAAGGTCGAAGATACTGTTGAAACTAGCCAACTGAACTGCCTGTAATTGAATGCTTAGTTAAATATTTGTTACTTGTGGAGTTCACCGGATCAGGTTTGACGAACCATTCACCCCGACCACCAGCGCAGCGTAAGGCAATTTAACATAGGAATCAGGAGAGAATGTATGAGCCTGTGAACTATAAATTTCAAACCAAATTGAAATCAACCATATTATGATGGATACATACCACGGTGACAAGGATTCGAACTATCTGGTCCATGAGTCCCACAGCCGTCGATTAGGGATTTTCCGGTTCTGGACCCGGTTATAGTGTATCTCACGACCCAGTTGAGCTAGAAACTCGTTCTTTGGCTCAAACTACGCGGAAAAACATGAGAAACAAGAAACTTTTTAGAAATCGATTTTTCGATTTTTTTCGTCAAATTTACGATTGAAATACTATTTTTCAGTTTACAAAATAAATTTTCTCACTATCATGCAATAGCGTTGCACTGAATTTTATTGTTGAATATGAAAGAGCGAACACATAGGCTTGATTTAAAAATATTTCAACTTGAAATTTAGCGTACACCTAGGGCTGAAAATGGCCTCTGAACATGCCGGAGTGCCGTTTCTCTACGAAATTTAGATCTCATTAAGTTATCATTAGGTGCAAAATCTTGAATTCCACTCAAATAGTAATTTTACATCCCCAGGCGAACAAATATCACCATTAGAGGCGATTCCGCCACAGTCATTTTTGGGCCAAAACCATGAACCCGGGGTCATGGTCCAAAATTGAACGCAAAAGTGATGATGGAGAATCTTCATATACTATGTGCCAATGTATAGTACACTAGTCCAGTAATTTATTGCAACTTGAACTACCGTAGTAAGGTTATTGCAAAGTGACTTCTTTCAAAATGTATGTATAAAACTCATTTGGTGATTCCACGTCGGACAGATTACGGTAAATCAGGTTACAGTAAATTACTGGACTAGTGTAATATACATTGGCACATAGTATATGAAGATTCTCCATCATCACTTTTGCATTCAATTTTGGACCATGACCCCGGGTTCATGGTTTTGGCCCAAAAATGACTGTGGCGGAATCGCCTCTAATGGTGATATTTGTTCGCCTGGAGATGTAAAATTACTATTTGAGTGGTATTCAAGAATTTGCACCCAGTGGTAACGTACTGAGATCTAAATTTCGTAGAAAAACGGCACTCCGGCATGTTCAGAGGCCATTTTCACCCCTAGGTGTACGCTAAATTTCAAGTTGAAATATTTTTAAATCAAGCCTATGTGTTCGCTCTTTCATATTCAACAATAAAATTCTGTGCAACGCTATTGCATGATAGTGAGAAAATGTATTTTGTACTCTGAAAAATAGTATTTCAATCGTAAATTTGACGAGAAAAATCGAAAAATCGATTTCTAAAAAGATTCTTGTTTCTCATATTTTTCCTCGAAATTTAAGCCGTAGAACAAGTTTCTAGCTCAACTGGGTCCAGAGATACCCTGTAGCCGTGACCAGAACCGGAAATTACCTGAAAGACGGCTGTGGGACTCGTGGACCGCATAGATCGAATCCTTGTCACCATGGTATGTATCCATCATAATATGGTTGATTTCAATTTGGTTTGAAATTTCTAGTTCACAAAGGAGTCGTTTTTCATACATTCTTTCGTGATTCTTATGTTAATTTATAGAATGAGTGAAACATATCCGTTCTATCGGTTACTCAACAAGTGCCAAATATTTTTGAGCAATGAAGAAATCTTCTAATTTTTTACGGAACGAAATTGCTCTAAAATCAAACCCATCACCTTTTTCTGTACGAATGAAGAAAGTGAATTCAAGACAATTGCTGAAAGATCCTTCATTATCAGATTCTCCCTTGAGCCGTTTATTCGGACCTGATATGTATTTTATGATTGAGCTTTACCAAATGTCGTGAAATACTATATATTATATCCCTATCATTCTCATTTCCCATCCCCTATATCAATACGAGATGTTGCTCTGGTATCCAACAAGTTCCTCTTAGCTTACCGTTTTGCAGTAAAAGTCATGCGTTTCCTGAGCCCATTCGTGAGCTGTGTGTAACTGATCACGATGGAACGACGCGAACACTTTTGATTGCATCAATGCTAAACATTCATCGAATTCCTTTTCTGAAATCAGAACCTTGAAAGCCAGGTATATCCATCGTCATGTACGATCGGAAAACAACACGCGATCAAGTTGACATTGAACTCTTTATCTAAAACTGCATGTAAAGTTTCAGTAACAATCACAACAAATGAAGGCACGAAATTAGGGAAGGAGACAAGCAACCAACGAGATCTGAAGAAACCAATCGCTCAAATATGCCTGAGATATTTTTGAAAAACGAAACATGAAGCCGTAAAATAGCAGCGACATTGCAATCAAAGGGCGTTGTACTTCTTGCACAGTTGTTCGAAGTGATTCGAACTTCGATTTTCCCGCTTTGGAACCACGCGTTTCTGCAAAATTTTCTTTCATCGGTGTTCAATTTGACAGGTCATTAAACATGACCTGTCCACAAACTTAACTATGGAATCTATAGCGTGAAACTGATCTTGTCAACTAGTGTTTTTCCAATAAACTGTTTTTTAAATGTCTATTTGCGAGTTAAAATTTACCATTCCTGGTAGAACCACGTCAATGAGCCTCTGAGCGTTCATTAGATGTGTAGTGCAGAACAGCGCTCGCTCATCGGATGTACGGAGTTCCTGAATTCCATGTATCAACATGTTCGATGATCTGTGCATATTCTCACTCTACTTGCACTACTCGTCCTGTTCTATCACCCGTCCCACGTCTCACCCCCCCCCCCCCTCCACCCCACCCACAAATATAACACCTGTGCGGATAAATATTATTATAACAAGGTTCTCCCTTTCCTTTTCCCCCTTTTCTGTCTCATTTTTTCCTTTGCATACGTGAAGACCTTTTTTTATTCCTGAATTTGCTTGCGATATGGGCAGAAAATTTGTACTCCTACTGTGCTTATTTTGAATGAAAATCTCCAAAAAAATTTTTCCAGTAAAATTCTTACCTGAACTCGTTTCTCATCTCTATCCGTCCTAATAATGAGTCTGGACAGGAAAGTGGCACGCTGTCTGCGAGGAATCGGCAGTTGGACGCAGTTGGTCTCGGTCTGAATTAATTTTAAATTTTAATTAATTAATTAATTAATAAAGTGATATAATTACGCAAATGAGGCTAACCTCGCCGCACAGGTAGCACCCTTGACGCGTTTCTTGATTGAATTGGCGTTCAAATAGCTGAAATTACGGGAGTTGATTGATCCGACTTTTGCGATTTCTCTAGCTTCCCGTAAGAATGATTGAGTATCACTCCCAGGGATGGATGAAAGAGCCTTCCGGGGAAGTAGAGAAATTCTGGGCATTTTAGTACCTCGAGTTCCTCATTTTCTCGCTTTGTTAAGAAGGTTTTCGACTTCTCCATGGGAGTGCTAGACGATGTGCTCGGCTGCAAAGCTTGGTTGTGCAAACGAAATTGCTATATTGGAAGTCCGGAGGCCGCATCGGTTTTCGTGCTCTCTTGCACTGAGTGCAATTTGAATAACTCCTTTACTGACATTGATATCGCAGAGAACTGATTAGAAACCAACCTTAGCTTCCTCATCATCAGTCGACGCGTCAAGAGGTGCAATGCTATCCACGAAGTTCGTTCTTGGCAACCCGAGAGGTTCCTGGGGTATGGGATCCTTAAGAAACCGATTATTACATGAAACAAGTTGCTTCACGTTTCAAAGCATTTCTAAAGCAGCAGCATATTCGATATTCAGGCTTCCATCTGTACATCTCGAGCGTAAAAACGAACCTTCATGAACTTTGCTCGTTTGCTCGGCGCCGCATCAAAGTGAGCCTTGCAGAAGTAGGCTTTGTCATTACTCTCGCAGAGTATCTGAATTTTTTCATTTTTTTTCTCGTTCTTTTTTTGGTACAAAATGACTAGAGATGACTAGAGTAACCGATGGCGAGAGAGTGGGTGAAATGAGGAGAGCCATTTTTCATTCTGACAACTAAAATAATGGTAAATGACTGACGTCGATCCTTCTCGCATCAAACACTTTTCCTGCCAGTTTCGCGCGGTTTACAAGGATGGTGAAGAATTGGACGCGTTCCTTTCGTCCAACGGGTGTCCCGCAGAATGAGTCGGTGATCTGTGTCAATAAATTCACTAAGTGAACATTATGTGAATCACATACCTGCCCGCACAGATAGCACTCGCGCCTTGGCTTTTGCTGGAACGAGATCTGCAAAATTATATTTTATTTCAACGTTTCCTAATTACGGTTTGGTGAATGGAGGTTTTCGGATAAGGTTAGATGAGGCCGGTCGCCTAATAACCGAACAAGGTCTGGTACAGCGAAAAATCGAATAGTTGAGGAAAGTGGTTCTCGAGGGTGCTCATCACAAGGGTTCACTCCATTTTGCACAAACTCGACCGGTTGGGTCATGCTGCAGCCATGCTGTAATCACGCATAAACCACATTTTTGGCCATAACTTTCCAGCCAGTAGTCCGA
>LS516420.1:693723-781915 GCA_900490845.1 Pristionchus japonicus | reverse complement strand
TGGGCGACGGTGAAAAAGGAAGGATATTGCTGAGAAAGATCGACGATAAGGTCGACAAGCAGTTCCGTAATCACATCCGCCCCAAGAGTCCCTCTGATCTTGATTTTGATGAGATCGTTTCTGTAATGAAAGAGTTATTTGGAGACAAGAGATCGCAATTTGAGAAGAGATTGGATCTATTCCAGCTCAAAATGTCCAAACTAAGATGTGATGACATCAAGGAATTCTCAAGTATCGTGAACAGAGTGTATGAGGATGCGAATATCAGTGAGATGAAACCAGAGCAGATCAAGGCAATGATACTGCTAAGTGGAATAGATCTCCCTCGATACACAGCAACTATGTTCCATGTGATGAGTCAGATCGCAGATGAGACACCCACCATGGATGCAATACTAAAAGTGGCTGATAACTACAGGAAGGTATATGGTGATGCTCACGCTGCCACTAACCAAGGAGGACAGAGTCCTATGGTGAACGCGATTTCTAAGTACAATCCGAAGTGGCATAAGTCCAATCGAGAAAGGCCAAAGAGTGGCGATGGAGACGAACTGAAGGAAGCGTACTGTACTCGATGTGGAAGAGAAGATCATTTGAAGGATGCATGTCCCCATATCAGATCGACATGTTTCAAATGTGAGGGTATGGGACACATCAGTGTCATGTGCAACAAGTGGAACCGCGCTCAATCGAGAGAGGATTCTAGAGAAAGAAAGATCAATATGATCTACAGTAATGCGACTGATGGGCAATTCAAGGAGGAAGTGAATGTGAATGGAAAGACCATTGAGATGCTGGTAGATACCGGATCTGACATCACCCTCATCTCAGAGTCCAAGTGGAGAGAGATCGGAGCCCCTAAGAGAGCGTATGTGTTTGATGCATACCCAAAGTGTGCTAATGGAACGAGACTGAAGCTCACGGGTAAATGCACTCTCACACTGGAGATCGATGGAAATGTAACTAATGGAGAAGTATTCATTTCTAAGAGGAATGTGAACATTCTGGGACGAAATTTCGTCCGAAAGTTCTTCGATCTGATCCCAAAGAAAGGCAATAGGAACATGCTAACGAGAGCATATTCAGAATTCAAAGATATTAAATTCACTTTGTTCAGTAATAAGTGTGGAGAGACACTAAAGAAGAAGCCCATGAAGTCAGATAACAGTAATCTGATTAATACGAGAAAGGATGCAGAAGTTAAGAACTGTGGAGATAGAGTGGAACTGAATGAATGGAAGGTAAATAAAGAGAGTGGTAATGACCACAAGGAGAATGTGGAGGGCATAAGTACGGAAATGATCCTCGAGAATCGAACGATACCACAGAATGCATCGGATATCGATCCGAAAGTAGAAAGTAATAGAGATGGACATCTCGAGAAAAAGAGCGTTCCCGATCAGGAGCTCAAAATTGGAAGTGAATTGGTGATGGTTGGAAAGAGCTGGGACAAGATCCCGGAGATAGTTGAAGCTGAGAGTGGCCAGAAACTATCAGAAGTAGTGAGAAGATCGACTCGACTTCGTTCTCAGACGAAGAAGCTCACCATCGACCCAACGAAGAAGTCCTATCGAGAGGACTAATCACCGATTGTATTTTTTTATTGTTCAGACTCTCCCCAAGCTCGAGTCTTGGAGGGGAGGTGTTGTATCGTAGAGTTGCCCCTACTCACAAGACCGTGTGGTCGCCCAGTGGCTGTGTGTAGTCTGGTCACGCGGGTTGTTTACATCGCCGCGCCCTCTCTCTCTAGTCTAGTCGATCGATAGCGGGCGAGTTGTTTGTCTCCCTCCTCTCCCCTCTCGCCTCTCCCTCTCCCTCACTTCCCTTCCCTCCTCAGTCTAGCACCCAGTTAGCCTCTTGAGTAGTCGATTAGTCATTCCCCGTCCCTATTGTGGATAAACCTTCTATCCACTTCTATTCCGTGTTCGGGCACAAGGCAGGGACATAACAATAAGCAAACTTGACATTATTCGGGTCTTCCTTCTGCAATGGAAAATAATTGATTGTAAGAGCATAAATATTTTTGCAATGAATCTATAAAGCTGTTCATGAATTTTTATCGGGAAGATGACATAATAACTCACACTAGCCTCGACTTCATCGAACAACGCTGGAGCGCCAACATTGGGATTGTATCTGTTAGTCCAGATCCTGGTTACGGGCGCCTGAAGATAAGGAATATGAAACGGCGGATATGATGGTAAGAGAAGGATTGATCGTTACGAAATGTTCAGTCAAGGAAATCCTTTTCTCTAACACTTCGTTCAACACAGTGATTGTTCGGTATTTCGCAGCATGAAATGACCTGGTCAGTCAACAGTTGAGTCTAGTAGACAGGTGCTTTTGGGCCCAAGCAGATCAATGATCGCCCACCTTTTCTTCATCATCGAATTCCTTCCGGAAATGCTTCGAACAGATCTTCGCTTCGTTCCGTCTGCCTTTCACAAAAGCTTTCACTTTCTCGCGCTGCGCCGACGTTAACTGGAAATTTGTTCGTTAACTTTTTTCCCGCCCAATCCATGAAAGTGGCTTACATTATGAAGATGATTAAAGAAAAGACAATAACAGTGAATGATTGCGTACTTTCACAAACCAAAGAGACGAAAGGGTGTGTGAAGTGAAGATAGCGCGATCCGATTTAGAACTCACATCGATCAGACTTTCGAAAAAATTCCGCGCCCTTAACGTGGTTCCGGGCGAGAGCCGAATCGGATATTGCGGGTCGTCGCACAGATCACACTTGCACCTCTGAAACTTTTCGATTTCTCGAAAATATTTCGAAAATCCGAGCTCAAAACTCTTTTCGAATGCTACAACAAGGCTCGAAACTGACCCCGCTCAACCGCTCCGCCCCGTAGGGCCGCGTTTCTCTCCTCGGAGGCGGTGGAGGAGGAACAGGCGGTTTAGGCTGGCACTGCATGATGTTTACACCCTGAAATAGTTACTTTGATTGTTTAAAATGTTAATAATTAATTAATTAAGTTAATTATTACCACAACTCTCGCGGCAACGACATGACTCAGGCAGAAGAACGCGATGTCGTCGTTGGTTCGGAGCTCCTGAAGAGAAATAAAGAAGTTGAAACACAACAAAAATATGTCCATGTTCATCTATGAATAACAATTCACGCTGAGGCCGAAAATGGACCATTGGAAGCCGGATCTTGAACGTTGAACTACCTTAGGCCCACTGTGCTCTATTTTTCAGATCAAATCAATGCGCTCACCGCCACTCGCTGTCGTTCCAACGGTGTTCTCAGTAAGACCGCATTGAGAAGCTTGTTGCGTTTCGGTCTCTCCAACTGCCAAGTCGAGTAGAATCGCACGATTCTCTTACCACAGAGCGTGCACTCTCGCAAGCTGCCGGTGTGCTGCAAAAAAATAGTTGGAGCAAAAGCGTAAGGCCTACTACTGCGACATTACGCAGTATTGCATGCTGTTCAGGCAGTGACAAAGGTAGAGTTCGCTGCTTCCCGATTGGAGAAACTCACAGTTTTCGGGAACTGCGCACGTGAAGTAGACGGCTGATCGGATATTAATTGTGCTGCGAACGGATTGACACTGAAGAAAAGTGATCAACCTTCTTTCAAATTTTCTAGAATTTTTGAACGTGTCTTCGTAAACTCACCCGTTTATCTGTTCTGGTAGCACATTGCACGGGGCTTCCTCCAGTTTCGGTTCGACATAATTGCAAGGTGCATCTTCCAGCCGGTCCATTCCTTCTTGATCAATGGACACGAGCGGTCGCGCGGTGCCGGTAGTTGGGCAGAAAACCTGAAGACCATTCTATAATTCCACGCACCAAACGCGTTAGGCTCCGCCCATTTCGACTTACATCCGCGATCGGTTCCTCCTTGATTCCTTCGGGGTAGTCATCCACCTCTTCCATTTTGATCTCCACAGGCTCTTCCTTGACATCCATCAGCTCTCCCGGTGCCCCAGTCGGCTCTCCCGGAGTAGTCGGTGCGTCGCGGCTCTCTAATGTCTCATGCTGCTCTTCCTTGGCTTCTGCCCGGAGCTGAGCCATGGTGGTAGTTGGTCCAAGTTGTGGCACGATTCGCGAAAACCCCGCAGCTTTGGCGGAGGAGGATTCGAACTGAAATTCGGTCAGGTTTGAACGTTTGTGCATATTTCTCGTGGATTTATTGAGACTTACCCGTTCTTTTGCCATAGAATTCAGCCGCAATCCAAGCAGATATCGATCATTCAGCAGTTTTTCGAGCAGAACTCTCAAAGAATAGCCGACTTTGAGGAGTGGAGTCTGCAAAATCGTTACGCTCATTATAGAACAAGAGCAATGAGGATGATGATGAAAGAAAAAATGTCGTACCGGAGCGTCCGACGAAACGTAATTTGCGATGCGATTAAAGCAAGATGGGGAAACTCGCTGAAAATACGATTTTTATTTAGCGAATTATAATGAATTTCACTCACCGTGTTAGACGCAATACACTCGAACGCTTCCACTACGATTGCCGCGATTTCCATGATGAATTTGTCTTCCACGTGCGATTGAGGCTGAAATTAATCAGTGATCGTAGAGTTGGAAATGTAACGCTACCCGTGACATCGGATACCCGCGAAAAGAATAAATTACCCGGGATACTACGTGATCTACGTGATCAAAATCTAAGTGATAATTTTGAACCTCCGAACATTGAACACTTTATAGTGTGTGAAATGAAGAGTGATATCCTTGACTCACCACTCTCCTCAGATTCTTGTACACTCCCTGCGCGCAGTCAGTGGCCATCCGAATCTCCAGGTCCTTCGGCGACAAATACGCCGCCGTATTCATCATTTTTCTGTTAAATCTGGAAGATCTGGAATCTGGAATTGGTCATAACAATTTGATGCGTTGACAGATATTGAATCGCCAACGACGATTGGAACGGATAAATATCAAGAGAATATTCGAAGAATGCATTTATGCTTCGACAACCAGTAATACATTAGTGATGAGCCGAATAAGATCAGGGAGCGCTCTTGAAATCTGTCTAATCGAAGCTGTCGTGCCGCACATAATGTTGATGGTCGCTTAATAGCTCTCTCCGGACAGTCTGAAATTAGCAATCGGGTCCATAAACGGGCAAAGAGTTTGAACTTTTCTTATGGAGACCAGTATTTCTGTTTTAGCCCAGTATACTGACGTCGGGCCAGAATATTTTTTTGGTTTTGTAAACTCTGACATACTTCAACCCTTTGCTTACCTCAGCGGGATCCGGCTCTTCAGAGACAATCTGGCACTTAGTTTGATCGTTTTCGGACTGAAAAGTGGCTGTCACTAGTCGGACGCTGTTTCTACATCAACATTTTAACAGATTGGTTGTCAGAATTGATCATACATAAGTTATTCGCTCACCTCAGGCATTTTATAATGGCTGCGGCAAACATTAGCTGACCGCTTTCCGTCCTTGAATGGGTCGAAGCGCTCCAGTTGAGTGCGGGTTAACTGCACACGATATGATTCATTCGGAGGCTAGAGCCAGAGAATAATGACGTCACTCACACCTACGGTTTGAAACCCGGGACACTGGGTGGCGTCGCATTCCAAACTCCTTATTGCAAACGTCACTCACCCCCACTAGATTGTTAAAGAACTGTCTCGCATTATCTTCGCCCTTAGGGGACATCATGTAGTGAAATGTCTTCTGGTGGCACAGTTCGCAGTATCTGCCTCGGGCACCCTGCAACTTGATCCGTAAGGTAAAGGTGTTGCCACGATTTCACAGTCGTACGACAACGCTAGGTGGGAACCAATGGTAAGTCAAAGTGTAAGACGGACTGCAATGCCCGGCTGTCTCATGCTTTCTAGGCCAGCATAGTGGAGCTTGAATCTCGTGTAAGCTGAGTCGAGTGTGAGTTGTATGAGCAAACAACCCTGTGCGTGGGAGATAATTCAGCAAAAAATACCGTTGGAACGCGAAAATGGCTCCCGCAGACGTTGATCGACTTGCTCCTGTCTTTGTATCGTATGCAACGCCAGATCTCTGCCGGCGGCTGAACACGTTTTTCATTGGCGCCAAGGTATATGCGCTCATTGATCGTTCAACCCTAAGTACCTAGACGAATCGTCGGCTCTCGGGCAAAGTAAAAGGCAAAGTGTCAGGCAAAGTAAAAGAGTTATGAAATAAGGGAGTGGCGAGAGAAGAGGTTCACTTACCCCAACCAGATTGCTGAAGAACAATCTCGCTTTCACTGGATCGCCTTTAGGCGAGACTCTGTAGTTGGTCGTCTTCTTACCGCACAGATCGCAAAAACGACCCTAGAATGATCGATTGAAGCAAAAACCAGGTAACAGGAGGAAAATAGATAGACTGCTAGTGATAGAAAAATAGGGGAGACTTCCTAAAGAGAATGTTCTTTCCAGTGGAAGCTCACGATACACCCTAGTTTGAATCAGAATCAAATGGTACTTCTTTATCTCCCAGGAAGAGTGACTAGCCATATCTTATTAGCAATAAGTGAAGCTCAACCATTCATGTGGAGAACTAGAAAAGTGTGCCACTAACCCCCATCTGAGGCTGTACTGCAGGTTTTGTGACGTTCTTCGGTGGAAGACGAATTGCTTGTTTGGATGGTTGAATTTGCACAGTTTGAATGCTCTGAAATGTAGAAAAATTTGGTTTTATCAAATTTGAAAACAAATTTGAATGCAAACCTGTCTCGATGTCCCCGGTGCATCCTCCAGTCTGTCTATTTCATCATATTGCTCAAAGGGCTCAAGAGGGCGCGATGTGCCGGTCGTTGGGCAAAACACCTATGAATGCTCGCTTTGAAATAATATCGTGCACCAAACACGCTAAGCTCCGCCCACTTCGATATAGACTCACATCCGCGATTGGTTCCTCCTTAACGTACGGGTAGTCATCCAGCTTTCCATTTTGATATAACGAGGCTCTTCATTGATGTCGTTCCTTGATGACTCTTCCATCTCATCCTTTGTGGCCAGGGGGTGGGCCAGCGGTGGCTCGCCAATGGTGGATGAGCAGGTTGGCGCTTGCCCACTTCGAGTAATACCCGCTTCTTTGGCAGTCGATTCGAGCTGCAAATTATTGTGTGGTGTTTGCTCGTACAAAAAGCATTTATTTGCAAAAAAAGGAGAAAGCGAATTGTAAAAATCTGACCCGATCTTCTGTCATGGATTGCAGACGCATCTCTATCAAGTGTCGATCATTCAGCAGCTTTTCGAGCAACACCATCAGCGAATAGCCGACTTTGAGGAGCGGAGTCTGCAAAGGGGTAAAAATCTAAGTTTGTATAGTGAAAAAAGTACCGGAGCGTCCGGAGAGACATATTTCACTATGCGATCGAAGCAATTTATGGAAACTGGCTGAAAATACGATTTACGCTTGTTCAAAATAAGATTCATATACCGAATTCGACGCAATGCACTCAAAGGCTTCCACCACAATCGCCGATATTTCCTCGATGAATCGGTCCTCAACGCGAAATAGCCGCTGTAATTACTCAAATACTCAATGATTTTAACACATCAGGAAATAATGCTCAAGTGAGGACGAGGCGGTACTCTTCATAAGTGTTGGTCACTACATATTTTCGCAAAAAATACTCTAAGAAAGAGCGCAAAAAACAATGAAAGAACTTGAAAGTGAGAAAGACAATAAATCCGTGATCTCACCACACTCCTGAACCTCTCGTGCACTCCTTTCGCGCAGTCAATGGCCACCCGAATCTCCAGTTCCTCCGGCGGAAGATATGATGATGGATTCATGGCTGCATTCCGAAAAAACTGAATGAACTGATTAGCAGCTTGTCTTTTGACACACTTGCAGGTATTTGAATCGTCATGGACGATTGTAACGAGAAATACCAACACATATATCAAAATCACAAGATTTATGCGAGAATGTACCGGTAGAACAATAAGTGATGCGCAATAAGATCATCAATAGAGTTCGGAAATCAGGAATTGGCTCTCCTCGAAATAAAAAAGCGATTTCGAGATCCGTTCATGATCATGGAGACCAGGGTTCGCTCTTGAAGTCTGTCTCGTCTGCGTCGAAATCGTAACTGTCGTGCCACGCAGAATCCCGAGATACGTAACTGCTGGATGGATCGTTCCACTCTGTCTGAAATACGATAGTTATTTAGCGACTGTTTCTCATTTGATTCTCATTCAAAAGTGCGCATAGTCGAGAACATTCGCACATCAAAAGAGAACAATGACCGAATTAGGTTCGTTTCTTACTTCAGACGGATGTGGCTCTCCGGCGATCTTTTGACGCTTTGCCTGATCGTTTTCGAACTGAAAAGCGATTTCGAATTTCCAAATTACACTGTTACTTTTCCTGCTTCAATCCTAATTCAGCTGTGCTTCCCCACCTCTGGCATTTCGTAATGACTCCGGCAGACATTCGCTGATTTCTTCCCGTCTTTGAACTCGTCGCAGCGCGCTAGTTGGACAGGAGTTAACTGAAAACGATTGTATTGACTCCAAAAAGTTTTAAAATTTCCTCTAAACATTCAATAAGATCCTGAATCGTCTAAGGGTGATTAGAAGGAGAGGCAGGAGAAGAGAAGAAAGTTGGAGCTTTCCTTTTTTGGCCCACATCGCAGCACTCAAACCAAATGTTAGGGGTAGGAATGAGAAGGGTATGCACTGTACGAATAGGTGGAGACAAAAAAAAAACGATAATTCCACAAAGTAACTCACCCCCACTACATTACTGAAGAATAATGCCGCCTTTTCTGCGCAGCCCTTGGGCGATATCATGTAGTTGGGCGTCTTCTTCCCGCAGAGGTCGCAGTAGCGGCCCTGGAATTTCAATAATAGCATGAACACGAGTGTTAGACTCCAGCCTTGTGTCAGAGATCACGCAAAGAATAAAATTGCTTCAACAATTCAAACTTGTCTCACCCTGCTTTGCGACGGGAACCTCTTTGCAGCCGTAATCTTAGGCTGTTGTGGAGGCTCGCTCGGAGGCATCTGAACATCAGTACTATTTAGAATTAACTGGAAAGAGTATAGTTGTCGTACCTGGGACTGAATCGCATTGCTCGGTCCAGCAGCACTGTTCGCTTGTGGTCTCAACCCGATGATTGCTTGATCCTGAAATCATTCTGGTTTTGTAGAGATATCTTTGGTGCCAATGACAATAGTGTTCAGCAGCCAATAGAGATGGCGCGTTGCAATCGACTCATCGATGGACGCAAACCGGCATACGTCTTCGGGAGCCATTGTTAAATTCATCAATGATCATACCCGCGGAAGCAGTACTAGCAGTCGTTTCTGCGGAACCGCTGGTTGAGAGTGATGATTTGATGTTGAGGGATTCTGAACAACAAAGTTGCAATGCATTGGACATTTTTTTTCGAAAAATGACAAAATTCTACCTGCGGCATGCTTGGAAGAGGCGTCTTCATGATTTGGCGTGCAGTGTAACCGCTCTGAAAATAGTATACAAGTGAAGTTTGAAAATAGTATACAAGTTTAAAAAGATGCTCAACAAGATTCACACCTGTGGAACAATTCTTGATGTTTCCGGCTCAATCTTTCGCTTTACTGGAAGCAGCAACTCGGTTGTTCGACTCTGAAAAATTCAACGTGATTAGATCGAAAAAAATCGACTTGTTTAGTGCGAAAAATAGTGCGTTCACGAAGCAAACTTTGTAGCCAATAACAGACATGTTCCCTACATGACGCGTTTCACATTAGCTCTTTTTAGTTAATTCCAATTGAATTTATATAGCTTTTTTTTTAATTAAATAAAGTTAGAGACCATAAGCTCCGCCCACTTTGAGGGGAAAGGAATTCCTCAAATCGCGCGCGGAGGGTGCACAATTGACGTACTCAATCAATTTCGACGATCTCAACTGATTTTGGTAGCTATGGGTTGCCTTCACAAATACCCCGCGGGGCAAGATGTTCTGGTGACTTTGACTTGGTAAAAATCGATATTTTTCAGATCAAATAGGCGTTTAGAGGGGTTCCGCTGATCGGATCATTATGCCCCTTTGTAAAATAACTAATTCGAATATTTTACGATTTTTGGAGAAAAAATTGGATTTTTAGCTATTTTCTCTGAATTGTGCAAGAAGCGCGGGGAGAGGGGAGCGAGAGGGCGGGGGGAGGGAGAGAGACACACGCGAGAGAGGCTCCGCCCCTTTCTCTCTCCTCTCGCCTCTCTCCCCTCTCTCTCCCTCCTGTTCGCGCGCACGTTTTCAGCTCTAGTGCGCTTCGGAGACAAGAAATCGACTTTCAGTAAAAAGTATGATGTTATTGGGACCATGAGGGACACATTAAACTCAGATTCGGTACCATTGCAACAAATCGGCGATTTACGTTGTGGTCCCTAAATAAAGTCAACTCACCTTGGTGTTTTTGTAGTGCTTTCGGCAGATGATGATTGTTTTCTTGCTCTCGATAAAGTGATCGACAAGCTTGAGTTGATGGTCGGTGAGCTGAAAAAGATCAAATTCATAGCCCACATCTCGGCTTAAAAAAACGACTAGACGTTTATAATTACAAACCTCAACCAAATTACTGAAGAACACTCGCGCCAGTTCCTCTTCTTCGGGTGAGATCAGGTAGGGGAACCCGGTCTTCTGGCCGCATAGCTCGCAGATTTTCGAGTCTTGCCGAGGCTTCTTCATCGGTTTGACGAACTGCAATGCATCATCATCTTCATCCTTCATTGCAAAATCATCGCACAAAGAATTTTCCATACAACTAAATATTTTTCAGAAAAAGGTTAATAACATGTAAATTAATTAATTAATTAGCTAATTACTGTTCTGATACAGATCTATAACTTGTCAATTAATTAATTAATTAGTTAATTACTAATTAGCAAACCTCAGGCGCCGCGGGCCGATCGTTGACGTGCTCGGAGCAGAAATAGGCGATGTCCGTGCTCTTCTTGAGGTACTGAAATTGAGACAATCCGAAATCCGTTTGAGACATGAAGAAGTGTCGCATGGGTCGTCAGGTCCACAGTTTTCGTGTTAGGTTGACCAATAGGTAATAGAAGATCCGCCAAAATAAGACTCACAAACAGACTATCCAGGTCCTCCCTCATGTTCTTGATCACTCTATTGAGAAATGCGTTTCTCATCACTGCATTGGGCGGAGTGGAGTAGAACTTGACGGGCAGTCGGTTGCAAATGAAACAAGTGCCTCCACGGACTGTGCCGGAAGACTGGAAATAGTGCTAATTAGTTAATTAATTCATCATCAAATTGCGAAAAGCCGTTCGAAGCTCAGTTCGCAATGAGAACAGTTTCCGTAGTGATTATTACTCACCGAGGAAGTCATTGGTTCGCTCCTCCTACACTGTTGCTGAGGGACCGGCGCACGCAATATCTCCCTGTACTCATCCTGGTAGTTGCTTGGTCGATCATCTTGATAATCACTTGGTGGTGACTCGAGCGGACGCGAGTCGCCAGTGCCCGGGCAGAATACCTGAAAGTGATCACTAGTTGTGTTTCACAAACTTTTGGTTGCTCAACTGAGCGTGTTTTGCATATGAAACGAACTCACATCAACAATCGGATGCTTCTTCATTACAGAGTGTGGCTCTACTAGAGCCAAAATGGGCAAAATAGTGAAAAAGAAGCGGGCTCACATCAACTAACGGCTCCTCCTTTGGCGCAAGCAATTCAACGCCCTCATAGATTGGCTCCTGCTTGATCTCCTCTTCATACTTCACTTCCATCGTTCCTGGATTGTCTTCTTCGTATTTCTCTTCTTTCGGAACACGCTGAGCGAAGCCATTGCTTGTCGAGGGCTGAGATTGCTGGAATGGTTCGATTGGAGTCTGCTGAAAAACTAAAAAGTTTTTTGAGTGGATAATACCTGCAGTCTAAACGCGGAAGCCGGTGCGACGATTCTGTCTGCCATCAATTTCTCCAAAAGAATGTTCAGAGAATAGCCGACTTTGAGCAGGGGAGTCTGAAATTGGAAACATTAATAAAGGATAATGAAATAATTCAAGTACCTTGGATTCAGGAGATAAGTATTTCGAAACTCGCTCAAAACAGTTGTAGTTGACTTTCTGCAATTTTGTATTTTTTTTAAAATGTTTGAAGAATTTCAATACCTTATCCTGCTCAATGCTTATAATCGCATTGAGAACAATCGCCGCAAAGTCCAGGGCCATGCGATCCTCGGGCTCGTGGACGGGCTGAAATATTTATGTTTTGTTTATTAATTATTTAACTAAATACCGCATTTCTCAACGACTCATAGACTCCGCTCGCGCACTCATACGCCGATTGCCATTTGGACTTTCCGCTATTCGGCCATCGATGTGCCGCCGTCATGCTGGAACTAGTTGATCAGTAAGCCTGCACCTCTGAAACATCGAAGACAGCAGATATCAGAATCGTCAAGAACGATTGAGGTTTGAACACACGAACGAGAGTTGAGCAGAAATCTTTATGCAAAAGGAGAGATCAATCCAAGAAAGACAAGGCTAGACGAGTAGATGCACAAGTACGATACAACCCATGAGTAGAATTCCGAGATTAGCTGAAAGCAGCAGAGTCCGGATCATCCTCGGGCTCTTCTTTGATTTGATCGTCGACGATCGCATTGTCAAAGAGGGGCAGTGGTTGCTGGGCTGAGCCTGGAATGGAATAGTTAGAATCGATGTTGCAGTTTTTGCTAACAAGTCATAACTCAAAAGTTGTAAGTCCAACTTTTGATATAACTGTGCGGCGTTGATTCCACCGTTGAACTGGGTTCCACCGAGACTGACTAACCTTCTGGTTCAATGGAGTCGTGAGGCAGAAAGAGACGCTGTTGTTCACGCAAACGTGATGTTTCCTGGATGTGAGACGATGACTGCCAGACTAGGTTACCAACTGTTCGCAGAGATCAGGTGTGAATGGGGGGGGGATGGCTCCGATCTCAGATTTTCGAAATGTTTGGGTGCGAGATCGGAAACGCCAATCTGAGATGCGGTTATGGACATGAAGATCGATTGGAATACCCACTGGGTATGCTGGTATCAAACATGGAGTTTTCGAATTTGTAAAACCTTACTTGCATTGTTTCACAGGAACTCAATGCTGAAAAAAGGTGGTTCTTCACCTACCGAATCATATGCTTCTGTTCGATCCCGCTGTTTCGCTTGAGATTTCGCGGCCATTGCTCGATTCTGGAAATGATTTGGGATAAGTGCCATTCGAAAATGGAAGACTCTAATCCGAAAGTCGGGCACTTCTGAACTTTTTGGCCCAGCTCTTCTCAATTGAGTTGACGGTCAATAGAGGCTTGGCGAAAAGGTACAGAAGTTCCAAAAGACGCATACCATTCGAAGGGGGAGCTTAGTGATGTTTGCCGGGTCAATATGAAGTCTCGGTCGCTTCAGTTTCGGATTTGCTGCCTGATAATTTATTTATTATTGGATTATTTAGTTTTTAAATGATCAATTCTACTATTTTGTGTCACTACCTGCAGAAACGTTTTCACCGCAATCTCTTCATCCATAATGATGGTTCGTTTCGCTTGATTCTGAATGTGCTCTTTAGAATGGTTTTAAACTCTCGAATGGATAATAGCAGTTTCTTTGACCAATTTAGCGAAATATTTCGTAGCTTGTAGCTGTTAAGCCTAATCATTCAGAAGTCGCAAAAGCCAAAGTACCAAAATGCTCGGCAACGTCTTATGGTGTTTCTTGCACACAGTCATTGTCCAGCCGTTCTCGAGGAAGGTGTCGATCAGAGCTAGTTGTGTTTCGTCCATCTGTGAAATGAAGTTTTTTATTATTTTGAAACTCAATCATACTTTCAATTTTCACGACGAATTTTCTCTTACACTTCTGATTTCGTGCTGCCATCTCAAAACTCACATCCACCAGGTTCTTGAAAAAGATCCTCGCCGTTGCGTGATCCTTTGGCGAGACGAGATACGGTGTGTCCCTGCCCTTCTCTCCGCACAGTTCGCACGTTTGCGTGAAGTGGATTGGCTTTTTAGGGCGACTTTTTGATTGCTGAAAGAAAGTTTTGCGAAAATAGAATCAAACAGTACATGCCCCAGTCAGTCTTTAAGGCTCACAAGTTGTTGGGAGAAGCCAGAGATGCTTAATAATTTCTCTGCAATCTCTGACCTGTGACTCTGCAGGCCGACTCGCGACATGCTCGACGCAGAAGAAAGCCGCCTCGTGGCCCTTCTTCAGGAACTGAAATAGGGATAAATTGGTTTAATTAATTAATTAATTATTAATCTAATTATCAAACAAATCAGAAAGGCAAGATACCCACATACAGATGGTCCAGATCCGTTTTCATATTCCGTATGATCCGGTTGAGAAAGGCTTCCCGGTCGCCGGGATTGGTGGGAGTTGAGTAGAATTTATCGGGCAATGCTTTGCAAGCGAAGCAGCGACCGAAGCGGGTGGACTGGAATCATCTGTAGTTCGATCTGAACCGCACACAACGCAATATGCTTCATGAGGCTGACTGCGATGACATTGCATCCGTTCGTAACATCAACGCTTTTCAGTGTACAAAGCGCGATTCTTATGCACAGATATAGCGGAAATCAGCAGCACAGAATTCTTTGACTGCTATCTATGGCAGAGAATAGCGACAGGAAACTTTTTGCTTACCTCATCTTTGGGCACATCTTTCCTCCTGCAGTACAACTGCGCACCCTCATCTCCATCCCTGCCCAACTCCGCATAGTCGTACGTCGGGTAGTGAGCCAATGACTGATCGGGCGGCCGGGACTCGCCCGTGGTTGGGCAGAACACCTGCAAAACATTGTTCTTTTTGTTCCTACATTCTTCCTTTTCTAATTCATTAAGAACAGTGATTAAAGGTACCGAGAGAAAATGCATGAAACTCATTTGAAAACATCCTTAATTTCCCCACATTGATCTCTTCGCTGTGTACTTCTGTACATTATCGCCCTCACCGTTTACAGACGAGGCTTGAATAAAGTTCGGAAAATAGATTTTTTAAAAACCCACATCAGCGATGGGCTCCTGCTTGACCGCCTCATAATCATCAACCGGTTCCTCCTTGATGTCCATCGGCTCCTGTTTTATGCTCCCATCGTCTTTAACCGGTTCTTCCTTCTGGTCCCATAAATTGTCCTCTCCGCTCGTTGATGGCTCGTTCTGGAAAAATAGAAAATTATCAAAGTTAGCAGTTTTAGTACTTCCCTAATTCATAAGAATTGTTGAAGCACAATCCTTCTCGCTGAAAACTCCTCAAAGCCGAAGTAAGTACCTGCTTTGGCGCTGACGATTTGCCATTTGAATCGACTGCTCTATCAGCTCTATCAGTCAAAAGCCTCTCGAGTAGCACGAGCAGTGAATAGCAGACTCTGCGTAGTGGGGTCTGAATTAAATATCATAATTATTAAATTTATTATGATAATTAGGTTCTAATTACTCACTTCAGCGCTCGATGACAAGTAGCGACTCGCCCGTGTGAACGAATAGGCACTGATTTTCTGCAAATTTGCAATTTCGAATATGATTTTTAATCTCATTTTTAACCTTATTAGTCTCCATGCAGCTCATTGCGTTGAGAATAATCGCTGAGAAGTCCTGCGCCATGCGGTCATCCCAGTTCTTCGGGGGCTGAAATAAAAAAAAATGTTAATTAATTATTTAAAAATGAAATTAAAAATGAAACGTTCACTATATCCTTTCAGAAATGCGATCAGCTACCTTTAGTTAGCAACAATTGACTCCGGAATTCGGATACTCATAATTATTGCATTCAAAACAATAAAGTTATGGACATCTTAGTGTAAAGTAGTATTTAGCGTGTTTCTTACCTCCCTCCGCAACAGGTCGTTAACCTTCTTGGCGCACTCGTATGCAGATCGCCATTTTGTCCGACGATCAACCGCGCGTCGCTGAGCGCTCATTTCTACTATCTGGAACTTCAGAACGTCTCTAATATTGGGCCTAAAAGATACAGACAAGGTATTGAAATCGACTGGGACGATTGAGATTCGATCAGCAAACAAGGTTTGTGAGTAACTCTTTATTCCACAATAAAACGGTTATTCAAATTCATCCTCCGGTTCTTCCTTGATCTCCTCCTTGATCGAGTCGTCAAGCATGGGTACTGCATAGCTAAACTCCTCTTCACCGTCAAACTGATCCATCGCCGCGGACGAGCCAGTCTCAATCAATCTGTTCGTAAAGTCTTCTTGTTCCTGCAATATGGTTTTTTATATCCATTGAAAGACATCGATGCTGGCCCTTAGCGTCAGAACAAAAATGGATGGAGAAAATTTGAGACCGAAAACTTACACTAGTCGATGTCAGATGCTTGCAGCATATGTTCACAGTCAAGTCAGGCCGGAACAGGAACCACTTCAGCTTCTGCTTTTGAGCAAGGGTAATCTGAAATTTTTATGTTTTTTCGCACACTATTTAAACACAATTTTTCACCAAATCGAGGATAAAAAAGGGTTATGTACATTGCATCGTCGAGTCTGTGCTCGCGGCAGGCTTCTTCTAGGCCAGCATGACCAGTAAAATTGAGGATAACGGGACGAAAAGAATACCTCAGTCAGGTTGCTGAAGAACTTGCGGTAGTTGGCAGTTGTCTTCGGGGGCAGGACAACCAGTGGGAATGAGTGGCCGTCGCAGAGATCGCAACGGGGGTGGTAGGTTCGGACTTGGTCCTAAATTCCGGATGAGAATAATTAGTGATACTTTCATTGGCTTTGCAATGTTATGTAAGCGCATCTGGGCTATCGTGTCGAAATCAACAATTTGTCATGTATCAGCTAGTTGAAACATTTCGTAAAAAATAGTTGTTTTTGTTGAAAACTATATTCTCTTTCTCTCCTGAGTACTGGCCCATAAATGTCGTTTTATGAATCAATTAATGATCACGTACATCGTCCCTGCTGGGCCTTCTCTTCTTCTCGGTCGCAGCGGCAACGTGCGACTCGCAGAAATGAACGATCTTCTGATTATAACGAAGCTCCTGAAACATAAGCATCATCATCATTTCTCGAAACTTTTTCCCGGACAGAGACCGCTCAGAGTGCGCGCAAGGCGGGGAATGAGAGTAGCACCTGTATTCTGATCTCCTCATTCTTGTTCAGCGTGATGACCTTGTTGAGGAACATTTTGCGCCGATCGTAAGCCGATGGGAGTATGCAGAATTTGTCAGTGTTCTTGTCTGGAAATAGCTCACCATCAAATATATTATCAAAATCTTGCCAAAAAAATTGCTAATTTTTGTTTCAATATTTTATTAATATCGAGTTGCATTTGTTCTGTACGCAATGGTACTCGAAAGTTCATGAAATTTCAGGAACGTGTGAAACTCAGCCATTCCTCACTGACGGGAAGACGAAAAAGTAAAAAAATTGAAAGATGTGGTGAAAAATCTTACAGCACAGGTAACACTCGCGCAAGAAGAATCGTCCGGCAGACTGCAATGCATTTTTAAAAAAAATTAACTCTGAAAATTTCTCATGCGTTCTCCATCTCTTACAAAATCGAATATTCTTACTCGTTTTGTCGGTTGGATGAGAGGCTGCATAGAAGAACTTGTCGAGGGTTGTGCGCATTGTCTGGAATATGCAAACAACGTTTTCGAAGGTCTTTTTTTAAATATAACTTTAAACCATAGAAAAAAATGTGTACTGCTTGATGGGACTAGCCTATTCCTACAGAGCGTTCTTCCCCATCATTCTCATTCTTCGCTCAACTTACATTCGGAGCGGTCGTAGCCAAATAAAACAGAGAAAACACTCACAGGTACTGCCTGATCGGTTGTCTTCTCAGCAGTTGCATCTTTGGAGGCGGCTCATCCACTGAGTCCAATCCATTGAAAGAACTGTCAGTAATAGGTCGAGAAGCGCCGGTGGAAGGACAGAATACCTGGAGTAGGAACACTTATTTTTTTAATTGAAACGGCCTGCGGGACGTCACTGCTAGCCAGTGATTATTCAATGCAATTTGTGAGTTTGAGTCATTAACAGTGTGAAGCCTGTCGAATTGTCTCAAAAGGTTCCATGGTGAAAATACGCAAACGAACTCACATCAGCCTCTGGTTCTTCCTTGACCTCCTTCATCTCCTCCTTTACAGTCACTGGATCTTTATCGAAACCCTCCTCATGCTCCAGGGGAAACCTCGGCTGATGATCATTCGGCACTTTTCGAGCAAAGTTCCTCAGTACGGGATCAAAGGAGGGGATAGTCGGTTTGCTAACCTTAAGTACATGATTTTATCTCGCGTGATAAGGTAAGGTGGTCGGCGTCAGGAACTAGTTATGTTTCCTTACAATAATTGCAGTAGCACCGATCCTTGAGCTGCTTGGTTGTTCGTTCTTAGAATCGAATGATGCCTGAATAGAGCGGATCGTCGATTTTTTACAGATAGAGTTTCCACGAAATCTGAACCTTCCGATCGCATTATGCACAAAAAAATCAGTAACCTTGCGCACACGACTAGCTTACATTGGGTGAAGGAATGCAAAGCCCTGGGATCCTTGCTTCTGTACGCATTCTCTTGTAACGGTGTTGAGAAAGAGTCGGCTTGATGATTATTGCCTGAGAAAATAAATCGATGAGATACGGTTATGGCACTACAGACTGAATAAAATGAGTTTCAATTCCCGAGAATAAATGGTTATCAGCAGGTTAAAACCTTACGTTGCTTGAAGGTGCGCTGATCCTTGGTTCTTCTCTAATTTCCGGGATGCCTTCCTCCACAAGAACAGGGGCGCTCTGCACTTCTCCCTTGGTCTCTCCGGCTAGCTTCGGTTCGGGAATTCTTCTCGCAATCTTCTTCAGCGCCGGATCGAAGTGGGGCATGAGCGCATCTCTGAGTGTTGTCTGAAACATGTGAGTTCCCTTCGAAGGATGCGGTAAGCATGAACACTCGGTTACTGCGATATCAAGATCGAAATTCGGTGGATATTAAGTATCAACAACCCGGTGATGGCCTTAGCCTGCTTGGAGAGGAACTGATTCTTGTGCAACATGCTTGGTTTACGGTTACAATAAGATTTCATGTGTCATGAACCTGATGACAACCTTACCTTATTGGCAGTATAGATGATTATAGCATGCTAGGATTACGGTAGTAGTAAGACATTCGATATCAGCAGCCTCACCTTACTCGAGCTTGCCACAGGCTTTGAACTGCTCGCGTGCTCGTTATCGGGATCATTCTTGACGTAGCGGTCACGGATCAGCTTCTCGAGCAAGATGTTCAGGGAGTAGCCCATCTTGAGGAGTGGGTTCTGAAGGATGTTGCGTTTGAGGATATGATAACGGGTTACGGTAGCAGTTTACGGTAGGTTATGGCAGTGTAGTACCTGGTTAGTAGACGAGACGTAGGTGGAAATGCGTGTGAAGCAGCTCAAGTCAATATCCTGAAGTAATTCGATTCACATTTTTGAACTTTATTCAAACATTGCACATATGTCATCTTTTTGGTTAGAAAAGTGAAATACTTGAATCTAGAGACCCCAAGCTCCGCCCACTTTGATGGGATAGAGGCGCGAGCCAAACCTGCGCATGGGTGGTACTCTGCGAATACTTAACCGATTTGACTATTCTAAAGCGATTCAGTTAGGTATCATCGACCTCCATATGACGCCGTTCGCGTAAGAATCGAGCAATGTCAAAAGGCACAGTCAAAATGGATAAACTCCTCATAACTGTGTATTTTGGGGTTCTTGAGGGTACTGATGAAGATGTGCCAGCTCATTTTACATTTTGGACTTCCGTTGGCTCCAGACGCCGGCACGTCGAAATCGGTGTTTATGCATGTTCTTCGTTGAAGAAAGAGCTAAAAATACGGGAGTATGGCCCATAGGGTAGAATTTGACGCTGATCACGCCTGTCTAATTCATTCTTCATGATTTTGAAAAATAAAATTTAGAAAATCGATATTTTGACGTTTTCAAAATCGGGCTGAGTGACCGACATAGATCGACGCGCCGTGACGAGAGGAATTCAAATATATGTTTATCATCCATATCGGACTCTTGATTTTTGAATGAGACAGCAAAAACTGACGCAAACTCGAGGGAGAACGGCGTCTCTCTCCTTTGATCTACCACCTTCCCCTGACTTGTTTACTCCGCCTGTCTGCACTCTCTCTTCTCCCTACGTTCTCTAACCGTTCTCTGACCTCTGCTCGAGGGAAGGTGGTAGATCAAAGGAGAGAGACGCCGTTCTCCCTCGAGTTTGCGTCAGTTTTTGCTGTCTCATTCAAAAACCAAGAGTACGATATGGATGATAAGCACAGATTCGAATTCCTCTCGTCACGGCGCTTCGATCTATGTCGGTCACTCAGCCCGATTTTTAAAACGTCAAAATATCGATTTTCTAAATTTTATTTTTCAAAATCATGAAAAATGAATTAGGCAGGCGTGATCAGCGTCAAATTCAACCCTATGGGCCATACTCCCGTATTTTTAGCTCTTTCTTCAACGAAGAACATGCATAAACACCGATTTCGACGTGCCGGCGTCTGGAGCCAACGGAAGTTCAAAATGGAAAATGAGCTGGCGCATCTTCATCAGCACCCTCAAGAACCCCAAAATACACAGTTATGGAGAATTGACCCATTTTGACTGTGCCGGGCCGCTCCCAATCTGCTCGATTCTTACGCGAACGGCGTCATATTGATCCCATGGAGCATCCAGATCGGACAACTTTGGGGTGGTAAAAATCGATAAATAAGAACAAAAAAACAGCGATTTGAAGGGTTCTATTGATCGGGCACAGCTGCTCCGCAGGAATTTGACTAATTAGAATATTTCAGGATTTTTAGAGAAAAAATTAGAATTTTAGCATGTTTCCTCGAAGAGTACCGCTAGCGCGGGGAGAGGGGAGTGAGAGAGCGGGAGGAGGGAGAGAGACACGTGAGACAGAGGCTCCGCCCCTTTTCTCTCTCGTCTCTTCCCTTCCCTCTCGCTCGGTGCCAGCGCGCGCGTGGTTTTAGAGGCATAACTTTTCACAGAGACAAGATAATCACAAACGGTAAAAAGTATTATGTTATTGGGACCATGAGGGACATTTTGAACCCAGATTGGGTACCATTGCAACAAATCGGCGATCTACGTTGGGGTCTCTACTTGAATCGACCAGAAACAACTAATGAAAATCATTACCTCATCCATCTCGACAAAATCTATCGCTTCCATGACCACCAGTGAAAGGTCGAGCAGGAATCGATCTTGTACAGTGGTCGGTGTTCCCTGAAAGTGGAAGGGTTACGGTAGTTGCTCTTGATTACGGTATTGGTTTCTTAGTTAGATAAGGGATACGGTAGAAACGCACCTTTTGGCGCAGAGCCCTGTAGACCTCGGTCGCGCTTTTGTGCGCAAGTCGCAAGTCGATGTGATCGATGGACGATGCAAGCATCCTTGAACATAGATTAGAACAAGGTTGAGAAGCGAACGAGACGTTCGAAAAGTATAGCAATCGATGCGAACGATTGTCATAACAAAAAGAAACGATAATTATTCAAAAAGCTTTATTTCAATACGAAAAGAATATTTCAAATTTCAGAGGAGAGTACAATACAAAGATGAAACGTCAGTAGGCATCCAAGAGAACGGAAGCACCCCACACACGAACGCGTGATGCGGCATGGCCCAGTTTACGATCGTGCAACCATTTCGGAATCAGGAAAAACTAAGCAAAGGCTAGAAGAAGTATAGGGTTGATGCATAAGTTCTGTCGTTTTTACTGTACTTGATTTATTTCTGTAAATCTCTTGGCCCGAATGTTCACGACATCCCAACGTGGCACAGTTTAGAGGGGTGGTTGAACATCCTAACCCTGTGTTTAAACCAAGCCACTGTCCAAGAAGAGGTGGCAAATTTAGGTTAACCAAGCAGTGTCCAGAAGCAGGAAAAATTGTCCGTATTATGTGTTCACATCTTAAATTCGCAGTTCATAGACCAGATGTATTCCAGTTTAGCCCGACAAGCCATTGAGGGACGAAGGGTTGATGGTTCATACAAGCACATAAGAACCAACTTCCAAGCTGCTTTGTTGACCTGGGGATTGGAAGAATCTTAATTACGATCTACGATTTTTCTGATGAAAGTTCGAAAATGTGCACCTACAGATGTGTTTGCTACACCCAGTTCTAATCAATATGGTGAACTCCGCAGGGAAGCTATTTAATTTTTCTGTATAGCTCAGATCATTGGACGTAATGACTCAAAATATTTTCGATGTGAACTAATCCCATTCCATTCCGAAAAGTGAAGACCCCGCGATAATTATTTATCTAAAATTGATCATCTGCTCCTTATCTAGACCAAAACGATTTTCCTGCTTCCTAGTCAATGCTCTTTGAAAATATGGCACTGTTTAGTCTGAATCATTCATCTCCGGGAAACGATGATTATCGAAATGGCGAGCGAAAATTTCAGGCCCATTGACTTTGTCTTCCTCCTGTGTTCCTCTCAGTAATCGATATGGTCTCATCTAGTGTGCGCTTAGTAGAGTATGCAAGGCCTTAACGATTATGGGAGGCCATGAGTTGTTTGGTCAAACAGGCAGGAATATAGAGACTAAAATGTTCAAGTATGAAAATGCGACAGGACTTATGCATCAACCTGATATGTAGTTTACGAGATACAAACACGCAATTAGTCAAGATTCAGCTCTTAGATATCCCTGGAAGTTCCTGGGATATAAGGGGCGGTTTGCTTCTTCCGCTTGATCTTCATCAGGGTGCCGCTCGAGGAGAACTTACTCGCAGCCTTGGCGCGATCGCCGAGAGTCGGGGTGGTTGTTTTAGCTTTATTTTTCTGGAAATAATCAATTTTAGGGCTCTTATCGCCACTAGGAAGCATGAAAGTGCCTCAGTGAAAAAGTCATTGCTTCGCCGGGGATATTCAGACACGAGACATTCACTTGTTTATGTATACAGCATAACTTGCGCTAATATAGTCGATAGTTGATCAGATAATGGTTGTATTTAACGTGAATATATGGAAGAGTTAAAGATACCCCGGATAAAGATTTCGGTAGAAAGTCACTGACCCTGGGTCGTTTGAAGTGCTTCGAACAGAAGTTGACGCGTCGGTGCGAGTGCCACAGCCTGTCGATCTCGTCCTTACGGATCGGATTCAACTGAAAACGTGAGATCAGACATCTACAGACATCACTCAGACATTTTCGTTATAATAGGTTTGAATTTTGGCTAAACAGCGTATCGATTTCATTTTTACCAATCGTGTTCAGATCGAATGAGAAGTCACATCATCCTTCCCTATACGATCACTGTCTTAATCAGAAAAAAGATTGATAATCACTCACAGCAATAAGGTTCTCGAAGAACGGCTGCTGCCTGATTGAATGCTTGGGCGAGAGGGTACACTCTACTCCCTATCTCTCTACTAAACCATCATTTATGTAGATTACCTATCCTACCAAATCTGGATAAGAAAGGACGTTTTGTAACTCACAGCGATCAAATTCTCGAAGAATGGTTGCTGTCTGATCGAGTGCTTGGGCGAGAGGATGCAGGGATATTCGGGTGAGTCGCACAGTTCGCACTCGGTTTCCTGAATTGTATTGACTTATTACGCAACAATTACCCTCCGTAACTGCCGTGAAACACATCTATCTCCGTTTTCTGATGTTTTCATTCTATTGTGTTCTAATTCTCATAACTTTGAGAGATTAACGTTATGAACCTTATACGAGAAATCCCCAGTCGATCTCTTCTTCGGTTCCACCTCTTTTAATCAAAATCACTTTTTAATCAAAATCCAAAGTTTCACTAACGTTTTAATCTCAATAATAAGCTAGTGATACAGATCCCAACCCAGTCTACCAGATAGTTTCATGAAAAGAAGACAAACCTTATACGAGAAATCCCCCGTCGATCTCTTCTTCGGTTCCACCTTGAAGTGTGCCAGGCAGAAGAACACGTTCGTTCTGTTGTTCATGCGCAGTTCCTGAAAGAGGATTATTCCGTTCCGAGAGTAACGAAAGGTACGTCTGTGTCTGAATATTTGAGAGCTCACCGCCACTTTCACCCTGTCCTGGTGCGTCTGCACTATCACCGAAGTGAGGAACATCGACCTTCTCTTCCTCTGGATGGGCATGCCGTAGAACTTGTCCGTCTCCACTCCGCACAGGTAGCACGTGCGCGTGAGCGGACCGGTCGAGGGCTGAAAGTGGTCAGTGACTTAGGACTAAGGCATCCTTAAAGCCTTACTCATTCTTAAGGTTGCTTAAACCAAGGCCTAGACATTCTGAAGGTCGACGGAGTGCCTTAAGCCAACGTCTTAGGCATTCTGAAGCTCTAAGGAGTGGCTAACCATGAACGAGTCAATTGTCTTCGTAACCGCTGCGAATGCAGTAGAGTTCGAAATATGGGTAATCGTCTCTTCATTTCACACACTCTCTCACCGGTCAGAGAGACGAGAGAGTATGTGAAACGAAGAGACGGCGACCCGTATTTCGAACTCTAGAATGCAGTAGCGCTCTTTTCATCACTATTTTTACCACATTCTGCTCGCAAAAAAGTAACAAAGAGTGCATACCCATGAATCTTAAAAAGTTGAAGAAACGCACCATGAACGAGTCAACCCTCGTCGACGCCGTCACGAATGCAGGCTTGTCCAGACTCCTGACTAGCTGGAGTCGCTCTTGGACCTCGCTGTCGGGAGATTCCTCCTTGATGTCGTCGTCGTCCATTTCTGCAAAGAGATCAATCAATTTTTGTCCAATAAACGGTTCCATGGGACTCTTGGACTCTGACGGGACTTCTCCTTGATATCTTATTCTGTGAAAAGTGCTTCGCTCTCTCTCTGTGATTTCACATTTCTCAGGTAAAATGCAGACGTAACTTTGCTACTGACCGTCCACTCCCGCTCCCTCGAGGATCTCCCTCAGATTGATCGGGGCCGTTTTGGCTATCCTTGCTCTCCCAGTGGCTCCGGAGGGTGCAAAGGAGGTCGATGCGTTGCCGAAGAGCGGTCGGTCGCCGCCGCTCCGGAATAAATCGGCCTGGCGGATGGGACGGGATTCGCCGGTTGTTGGGCAGAAGACCTGTAATCTTCTCTCACAATGTTCTTATTCCAAATATCACAAACGCTAGTGCGTTTTAACCCCTTTTTGGTCGTTTTTGGACCTTGAAACCCCTTCTATTTTCGAAAATGATCGAATCACATCCTCGATCGGTTCCTGTTTCACCTCAGCGTACTTCTCACTAGTGATATCACTGTGAGCATCCTCATTCCAAAATTAGATGACAAGTTCTTTTTTCCTAGAAACCCCCTAATATTTTCGAGAGAAAAACCAACTCACATCCTCGATCGGTTCCTGCTTCACCTCCTCGTACTCATCCACCGGCTCCTCTTTGATCTCGATCGGCTCCTCCTTGACCTCTTTGAAGGTCTCTGCGAAGGGACTTTCATCAGGCAGTTCATCAGTCATCCGGTCGTTGGAGAACAGAGTGGGGGCCGTGGTCGACGAGTGCTGGTCCATGCCGTCGTAGTCTTCTTCGTCGTAGGCGTCTGCCCCTGCCTGCAATGTTCACGTTAATGAAAAGAAGAGTCTCTGGTCGAGCAATGCGAGTTCTTCCAGATAATTCCTTGTCCCTTGAATGAATTCTGCTACAGAAAAGAGCTCTCATGAGGTTTAAAAAAACTGGGGACGAATGGAGAAACAGAACTCACAGGCACGGAATACGCGGAGATGATCGTGTCCGTGTACCGTTCGGCTACGAGTCTCTCGAGCAGGATTCGAAGGGAGAAGCCAAGTTTGAGGAGGGGAGTCTGGAACATTCACTTTGTTGCATTCAGACGTCTTCTGATTCTCGCTTTTCTTCCTCAATCGACAAACGCACGCAGATTGAGGGATAAGCGAGAAGCAGATATGATTGTGGGTATGGTGAGATATGGATCGGACGACAAATCAAGATTCTGTACCTTTGCCGCTTTGTAGTTTGCATAGATTGACAGGCGCTCGAAACAGGCTGTTGAGACGCCCTGAAACAAACAATCTCGACTCGTTCTACGTAGTACGGCTGAAGTTCAGGAGTCTCACAAAATTGTCCATTCAACAAACATTGCGTCTATTGTGCGTCCTAGCCTCACGTAAAACGCGTCTGCCGTTCAAGGTCAAATTGCACTCGATTTCGGCAATCGCAGAGTGATTTGGGCGATCCGTTTGACATATGCTCAAAGCTCACCTGGTTCGTCCGAATGCAGTCGAATATCTCCACGACAAGCGCCGAGAGGTCCATGACCAGGCGGTCGTTCACCGAGGTGCTTTGCTGCAATGATTTCGCTCACTTTCCATTCGAAAATCTTATCTTCACATGATGAAATGCTGTACAGCGTGGCTGAAACTATCTCAAAAGAATATTTCGGAATAGTGCTGATATTGAAAGAAGAAAAGGCACATACCCCCTGCCTTATCGACTTGTACAGGTCCTTGGCGGTGTCGTACGCGAGAAACTCCTGTGCAGGCGAGGGCATTTCGAGGAAAGCCATGTCTCTGGATTGCGAATCGCACGAATCGTGAGTTTTATGGATTGGAAAGATCTGAAAACGCTGAAATCTTGAGTTAGGATCATTAAAGTGAATAGAAAATAGGTATTCGAATCGATGAGAACGATTTCGAGACATGATCAAGCAAGTTATAGGTGAATACTTTATGCAAAATAGCGGAAACGACATGACTCGTAGAAATCCATGAACTCAACACTGAGGGAATCCAGAACTGCCGCTCTCGTCAGGCTCTTCCTTGATTGGCTCCTCTTTGACGCCCACATTGTCAGCGAATAGCACTTGGTTATCACTGGGCGGAAGGCTTTGCTGTTGTGCCTGAATGCTGGCGTCATATCCGTTTCATATAGGGATTGAAACGACTAAATAACAGCGGTAGCCATCCCCGACCAGCCATTCTTCCGGGGTACTCCACAAGTGCCACAAAAGCAAGAATTTGCTCACCTCGATCGCTTCCTGCTTTCTCCCGGGCACTTTCCACACCTTCCTCGGCACTGCAGCAGTCGAAAATGTCGCCACATTCTCCGTGTGGAACATCTCCCGGGTATTCGCATCCTGGAAATTTCGTTATCGATAAACCAACAATATTTCAAAAAAAGAATAATGACAGTGAATTTCGTAGCTGATAAACCGACAATATTCAAAATGAGTAGTTGGCGGGTTGAAGGCGCTAATGAATGACAAGCAAGGGTAGGCATAGCCACTGGGTAAGTTAAAAAATTCAGTTGCTGGCAAAGTGCCAAAAGAAAATTCGCGGTGGGACCTACACAGTGCTAGAGACACTCACCAGCTTATCCTCCCATGCTCGTCCCTTGACCGGCAAATGTCTGGAGCAGATAACGTATCGTCTCGCGGTAGTGGCGAGAAACTTGTCGACGAGCTCTTGTTGCGATGGGGTGACCTGAATCAAATATTTTTGACGATTTTCAGTGATGATCCCTATACGCTATGAAATTCGGTATTTTTATGAGGTTAGATAAGCACGAAGAATCTTACGCCAACTAGATTTCCGAAGAACTCCTTTGCGAATTTCGGGAAGAGTGGAGACATTAGGTAAGACCAGGTGTACTGCTTGCACAACTCGCAGATCCGCTTCTTCTGAGTGGCCTGAGAATTTACAAAGTTTAATTGATTATTTTTTAAAAAAATAATTACCCTGGACAGCATCATCTGTGCTTCGAAGTCGTACTCCACGTTGCTGCTTGTTGAAGGATTTGAGGAGGCCTGAAAATAACTGCTTCTTTTCACCGATGACTACACTCAGAAGCCGTAAACTACGCAGAGTTCTCTGATTCTCTGATCTGATTATCCCTGATTGGTTCTCTGTTCTCTGTTCTCTGATTATCCCGGCCAACGAGCACTGTTTGTTCGAAGCATATCAAACCGGTAAGTACAACAGTCATCAGGAGCTGACCTCTGGATCCGTCAATGCTTTCCTTTCCTTCAATCGTGTCTGCATGGGGTTGGACTTCTGCAGGCCGTAGAGTTCGGCGTCCTGGTATTCCTGAAACGATTGAATCGTTACACACTTTTTATTATAATTCTTATTTATATTATCTTTGTTTTTCTGATGATCCGAAATTTTGTAAAACGGTGTAGATGACTGTTGTACTTACCGGTTTAATGTGCTTCGAGCAGACCGTTGCTCGCTGGCCGGGATGATCAGAGAACCATTTCACGATATCCTTCTGCTTCTTGGTCAACTGAAAGTAGGTTCTCATTTAGTCGCAGATGTTCTCTATAGGATAGATTTTAACAGTCATGCAACGCTTTGGTTTCGAATAGGAGCATGAACATGAAGGATGCCGAGATTCACAAACCTTGATCAAATTCTCGAAGAACCTTCTCGCACTCAGCCTATTCTTTTGCGAGTTAATACTATTTTTCTACTATTGTTCCTCATATTTTTTCTAAATAGTGTTAAAGATGTCGAAAGAAAAGAAGATTCACCAACCTTGATCAAATTCTCGAAGAACCTTCGCGCACTGAGTCGATTCTTGGGCGATCGGATGCAGGGAGTCTTCGGCTTGTCGCAGATGTCACACTTGATGACGAGTGTGGGGGCGACCTGAAGCAATTCTTGATTTGGCCTAGCCAAGAGTGGTTGCAATAGTTTCATGCTGAGGGAGTTTCTACTGGGGAGATCATTATTTTTAAATATGAAAATGATCCGGCCCGTTGACTTTTTCTTTAATACCTTTTCGTCCCGGAAACCAAAAGTTTCGAAAAAAGCTCACCCTGAAATCCTTCAGCTGCGGCACCTTCACCGGCCCGACCACGTGCTCCTTGCAAAAATAGGCGGCGTTCGAGTTGTGTCGGAGTGCCTGAATGAATGTTGATCTTGTCCTCACTTCATCGTCAATCACAATCAGAGAACTCTCACACACGGCTCAAACTGGTGCTTCAATTAGATAGTTTTTGGAACTAACTGAAGATTATCATGAGATATTTGGTCAGATTTCAGTCAGATTAGAACTCACATCAACCCTGGCCTTGTCTTCCTTCGAGCAGACGGTCACAATCTCATTCAGTAGTTGTGACCTTCTGTATCTGTTGTTCACACTCAACAGATAGAATCTGTTCGTCATCGCAGTGCACAGGTAGCACTGCCGGGCGGCGCTAACGTCGGCCTGTAATGAAACTTGTCAGAAATGGAGGATTTCTTTATCTGAAATCTCTGAATTCGCCTTGACAAGTGCAAAATACATTTCCGTAAATACTAACTGAATCCTGGAACTCTCTGCTTTGAAGCTCAGCACCGCTCTGCTCCGAGTTGTCCATTGGATCGACAGGTCGAGAAGAACCCGTGGATGGGCAGAAGACCTGAACAGATAAATTTACTTTTTCAATTGCTGGATGAGCTTTAGTTGCATCTACGGTCAAGATGGAGCGGTTTCGAGAAAGAGAAGTGTGGGGGCTGAGACATTCTAACGGTTCTAAAGGAATCATCGATGAACTCACATCGGCCTCTGGCTCCTCCTGCTTCACTTCCACATCCTCGAACTCATCCGGTTCCTCCATCTTAACATCATTGAAGATCTCCTCCTTGACTTCTTTGAGTTCTTCAATCTTGTGCAACTTATCAGGCTTCAGCTGTCCAGTCGACTCCATCGTATTGTTTGCGGCCTGATACTCTATGGTTGACGAAATTTAACAATCTGGCGCAATACCTGTGGTAGTCCGTTAGAATTCTTGGGCACCTCCTCAGGCAGAGTTGTTCCATTCGCCATAGCTCTGCTTTCGATCATTCCTTCATCCCTGGGCATCGCCTCACCAGGTCTATTCATTAGGTTAGTTGAGGCCTAAAACAGAAATTGTAAACGATTTTCTGGCATCACTCCCTATTCTATAGTTGACAGAAAAGTAAATGGAGAGCTTGATCGTTCCTACTAAACATACCTGTGGTGATCTATTAAAATTAACGGATGGCAGCACAGCGAAACGATCCGTTAGCAACTCCCGAAAGACGATGTTGAGAGAGATTCCGAGTTTGAGCAGCAATGACTGCAAGTAGTTCATTTGCTTCATGAGGTTTTCAGTCGTCATGAAAGGCAGTAATCAATTAGGGCAGCCGCTAGACTATAATTTGAGAGTATTCACCTGGGATCTGCCCTTCACTAGGCGAGTCATATTATTGAAAGTGCTCGGGTGTATCGTCTGAAGTGACATTATCAATATTGTTCAACGTGAATGCACTAACCGTATTGCCGTGAATGCTGTCGATGATTTCCTTCAGAAACACAGCCAGTTCCTTGATGTATAACTCCTCGGTGGGATTTCGTTTCTGAAAATGATTTAGACTGACTTGAAAACTTTTGCACTTGCGGAGTTTTCCGTTAACACGGATATGTTTCACTCGTGGCATCAATTAAATTGTCTAGTGCAGGTTTAGTGGCTCAACAAGTACTGAAAATTCCTGAAACTGACCATATTCTTGAGCGACTGATGAACCTCGGTCGCATTCCCGTACGCGTACTTCAATTGCTCGTCGTGGCTCAGCTTGTTTCGGATCATTCTGAAATATCTCAGCAATATCGATATGCTCACGAATACAGGGAGCCAATGAGGTATGGAAATCGATCGAGACGATTCGAGAAACGATCACAACAGTCGTAATGAAGTTCAATTCTTTATACAATGTTGGTTCTCAACGCATAATAGACGTTTTACTACTGGAACAACTCCTCATCAGTTGGTTCAGCATGCGCTGTGGCCCCAACAGGGTTTTGTTGCCGCGAATCGTGATAGGTTTCCTCCTCCTTCACTGCTTCGTTTCCCGATTCGGGTTGCTTCTCCTACAAAAACAACCAAATTGATGTGATGCCACAATACCGAGAAGCTCCGACTCGAAAAATATTGCTTACCGTTTTCCTCAAGAACAGTCGGCCATCGACGTGCTTGATCACAGGAGCTTTGGTGTTTGGCGGAGGTCCGGGAGTCTGGAATATAACAAGTGGACTGAATACAGATCTGCCAACTATGGACAAGCAACGAGCGCATCGCACGGTCCAAAAGCCATGATTATCGCGTTGTGTGTAGAAATTACACGAGAGGACGAATTAGTCGATAGAAAAAGCAAACGATATTGCGATGTCGACCTAGCGAGAAATAAAAAAAATTACTACGTACCACGAGCGGAATATGCCTCACGCACACGGACGCCCGCATATTAGTTTTCATCTGGTTCAGTCAGAATTGCCGCTCTTTCGAACGAAATGTTGCTATGAAACGCATTCAGGCGTCTCTTCGAATTGCCATATTCGAAAAGAATTAGCTCACCACCAGCGGAATATGCCTCACGCACACGGACGCCCGCGTGTTAGTGTGCACGAAGCGAGCGGCGCGCGCTCGCTGTTCTGGTGTGAGCTGCAAAATTGATAGTTTGATTTTGGTATGTGCGATAACTGTGAGTACGACACTGTGAGTACGAAGATCCCTATCCCTCCCTTTGCCGCCCTGCAGGCCCATTGCCTGATGTCAGGATAACTGTCAAAATGTCTCAATTGTGTGCGGTACAACTTATTTCCAAGGATTTTGTCAACGTTAAAAATTTGAAGAAGTAATTACTCACATCAACAAGCGTCTCGAAGAAGCGTGGTATAAAGGAGGGATGCTTGGGCGAGATACTGCAAAATTTGATTTCAAAATTTAATTTTGTTTCCAGAACTAGAAAGTTATGGGGCGAATGTGACTCGACAATGTTTGATTCTGATTTTTTTGGTTCTGACAACTACAAAAAGGATACCCACCTATAGTTCTCCCCCTTCCCCTACGTTCTCTACTCCTTCTAGATCTGTTTTTTTCGTTTGGCGCAGTCACCACAGAAATGCTCAACCCCTCTCACCTATAGTTCAGCGTGTGCTCCCGGCACAGATCGCACATCCTTCCTCTGTAGGCGGGAGGCAGTTTGGCTGTTGGATCTAAGAGACGCGAATTGTCGGTGGAGGTGCCGGGTTGATGCTGCAAGTATAGTTTGTAATGTAACACCACCGGTACCCGCTTCTTTTTCATTCTCCATTTTCCCGGCTAACCCTCATTCTTCACTCCTACGCGATCGGGTCCAAATTACCCGCCCCGTATTCCAAACTCCTGCAACAAGTGATGCATGGTTCAATGAACTATCGCGTTCATCATCTAATCATGATTTTTTTGCAAAAGGAGCACAAATAAAGATGATAATAGAAAAAAGAGAATGATCAAGCACCATACCGGATCCATTTCTTTGTGCATTGCATTGATAATAGCTGACGCTTCCATGGCGTCTTTTTCTTGTCGTGAAATGCGGGCGCGTTTGGGCTGAAAAAGATATTTCAATTTGCAGTTTCTAATAGGCTGAGACGTTGGGAATTTCGTAAAACACCACTTCCTTCAGGTTTAGAATACTCTCACACTCTCTATTACTATCTATTAGAGTATTCTCACTAATACTCTCTATTAGAGTACTCTCACGCCGCTCATGTAGAGCTTTTGTAATGTTTTAGAACCGCTTATGACTGTAAATGATTGCGAAAACCTCACCACAACGCCAAGCGGCCGCGGCTCTCCCGTCATCTCTGCTATCTTCTCTCTGCTGAGAGACGGCTTGAAGTTGGTCGGAACGGAGAGCATACGCCTTCTGTGGATTTCTTCCTCGGTTTCCTGAAACATAACAACTTAACTTCGGATTCTGGCCGACCATTCAAAAAGGAAGAAATTGCTTTTCACAGTATTGTTTAGAAAAGGCAAGAATAGTTCCATCTCGAGATTCACCCGGTCGAACAAAAGTATTGCACAGCGAAATAGCAGTTAGACCTACCACCTTCGGCTTCTTTACGTGTTCATGGCAGAAGAAGGCGCGGTCACCGCTCCTTTTCAGCGCCTGGAATTATTCCTGTCTTTGTTGTTCTAAAATTTCGTGTTCCTGATTGACACGTCGCTGATGCATACGAGAAGGGACTAAATGTCCTGTGACAAAGAAGTACCATCTCACCAAAAACTTGGACACGTGTCTTGACGGTACGATGATCCGCTTCAGAAACTCCTGTCTTGCTTGAAGTCGGAATGGAGTAACTGTTACTTCAGTCGAAACCGCGCCGCAAAGGTAGCACTTCTGTGGCTGGGGAATGTAGAGGCGCTGAAAGGTAAGTGATTTTCGCCCAACTCTGACGTTCGTTGATCAGTAATGTCATGCCTATTGTATTGCAATTTCATGGTTGAAAAAATTTGAAATGAAATAGAAAATAGATTCTCACCACTTGCTTCTGCGCAAAGTGCGCATGACAGATGTAGACGCGGCTGCCGCCACGTTTCAGGGCCTGGAATATATTTCTGATACAGATAATTAGAGATACAGATATTTATCCTGACAACAGGCCTGCACGACGGCAACCTTAGGGAGGGGATTGGAATCTTCGTACTCAACGTATCGTTGGGTCAAGGGATGAGCCCTTTCATTCAAAAGAAATAGAGAAGCAGTGATGTGCTTTTTGGACCATTATGTTTTCACCGAAATAGGTAAGCCTACCAAATGTCACCTCTCTTTATAATCACCTCGAGTCGGTCAATGGTCATGCCAGCTCGCGGGATTCGGTCCAGGAATTCCTTTCGCTCCTTAGGATCCACTGGCATCAAGGAGATATCCGTAGTAGTCTTGAAGCAGAGGTAGCACTTTTGCGGCTTGGAAAGGGGCTGAAAACATGTGGTTTACAGGGATCAGATAGCACATTGAAGCGAAGCTAGGTTGCAAATAGAACAGGCACGGTAGAGCTGCTTAGTTGCTGGTTTGCGTAATCATCATTATTCCAACCAAGTTATCTTTTTTCCGATAAGGTTCCGCATTGCGAAGATGCACGGTGCAACTACAATAGCGGTGATCACCTTTTCGCTCACCTTTTCGACTCCATCAACTCCCAACTCGTCCTCGTAGTCTTCAACCATAGAGTCCAGATACTTTTCATCAATCGGCCGAGACTCGCCAGTTGATGGGCAGAAGGCCTAGAAAACCAATTTTTTCCAATTGTTCATCCGTCGACAATCCGTTTCGATACATGCTCTAGTTTATGGCAAGTCTGTGAAACTCACATCCGCAATCGGCTCTAGATCATCCAGTTCTTCTTTCACTTCGACCATGTCTGTGTTTCCCGAAGGACCAGCCAAATCCATCTCATCGAGGGGTTCCTCCTTGATCTCTCGATATTCAGAAGCTTCTCTGACATAGGTACCAATTTTGTGAATGAAAGCGCAAGTCATGACGGTCCACATGATCATACTGCTCACCCGCGCATCTCCCCCATCTCTTCCTCTTTGACTACTTTATCAGCATGATCTCGGAACAGCGGGTTGTTGTCTGAGGAAGTGGACGGACCACTCGTGTATCCATTATTTCTCTGGTTGCTGTGCGATGCTGAGGCCTGAATGGAGAATGTTGCGTAAATATCTCCTCATTTTGAACATACTCTCGCACTTCTGTCCGTTTTCGAAGCTGACGAGAAACGAGGAGAATGAATTATACAAATAATAACTTGATGAGAACATACCGTTGCATTGGTTGCGGCAGACGAAGAACCGATCGCAATTCTCGAACGCGATGATGACACTATCGGTCGCAGCAATCGATCGCCAGGACTAGGAGGAGGGAACTGGAATCAGGGGACTGAAAAAAAGGCGAAACTACCGTATCCGAAAGTTCTGTAATCACACTACTCTGTCCACCGTACCTCAACCTCTACCGTATCCAAAAGTACGGTAATCACACTACCGTGTCTTCAACCTATCACTCACCTGACTGTATCACAAGCTCTCCCGTAGTCATAGTATTATATGATATACCGTATCCTACTGTACCGTAATCCCACCATGTCCTCAACCTGGTACTCACCTGACTGTATCTGCCCGGTCGCAGAGTTGTTTGTTCATCAATTCTGATAAGCATAATATCGTTGAAGATGCGCAGTCCCTTGAAGAGTTCGGCGAAGATTTTCTGAAAATTTCGTGCTTTTAAGTGATCAAGCAGGCACAATTCTGATGTGAAACCTGCCAAGTATTCGTCATCCTAATTTTAGACAACCTCTCAAATGTATTTAGCGTGCATTGAACATAAATCTCACCACCGCATCTCTCTGCTGTTCCTTCAATGTCTTCAGTCCACTCGACTCTTCCCAAGAATTTTCCCAATTGCCGTACATACCGATGAACATGTTGTCAATCAGGTCGACCAGCCTGGAAATAGAATTTCGAAATATCACGCGTTGCGGTCGCGTCGCGTGTTGCCTAAATTTCATAATGGTATGACAGTGATAGCAAGCACGCGCTATCTCAAACTGAATCGCACGCGGTGCGGTCGCTTCGCGTTTCTTACAAATAACTCACGAAGCAATGTGCGATCCCATGAATCCGTCCAACCCCGGCACCAGAGTGCTCGCAGTCCAGATGTGTCGCTTGAAGCGATGCCCCATGTTTGGCGTGACTTCACTTTGCATTCTGTAATGGAGGAATGAATACCACTCGCAAGTCTTTTTAGCAAAATATTACCTTATCTGTGCCCGAAAACTCTCAAGGGCTGGATTGACTGCTCGACGAACTGGACCCTCCATACCGGACTTGCGCACTGCTCTGAATAGGTAGATCAGATGACTGAATGAAAGGATAAAACTATCAATATGAGCAGAAGTAAGGTATGGTAATCGTCATGAACGATTTGTGAAACAGATACAATGAAAAGTAATGAACAAACTGTTTATGCAACAAGTAACGGTAATTAGAAATCAATAACGAGGCCGAACGTGGGATATGTACATGGAGAACGGATGCACCCGATATGGTCGCGCAACGCGACCGCAACGCGAAAGGAACAGTTAAAAGACAGTCTAACAAAATTTAATCAATAACTCGTCAAGGTCTAACCCATTACAAAACAACTAGCGAAATCCGGAAGAACCGGGTTTATCAGCTAATTCTTCCTTGATTGGACCTTCAGCTACATAATTCGGTTTGAAAAGGACCGGCTCAGCTGCACGGATTGGTTGCCTAGGAGCCGCAGAGGACGGTTTCATTGAGGGCCGGAAAACCATTGAGGAGGGTTGAGATACGGTAGTCCTGGTCTTGAACGGATTCATTGATTCGTCCTGCAAAATGCGGAGTTCAGACAATTTTCACAGTTGTTTACCATATTTTGAGTCAGTTAAATCTCATAACGATAGCACTCGACTTACCACTTCTCTTTCCACCACTTTCAGCTTCATTTCAAAGGCCGAGAGCTCATTCTCCTCTTCGAATGTCTCCCAGCGCGCTTCCAGCAGCTTCGTGCCTTGATCTCGCAGTTTCTTCAGTACCGCGGGGTCCATTTTGGGCTGAATGGTTCATATTTTACTTTTTTGTGAGCAAATAAAGTGTTGTTCTAAGAGTAAAAACCTGCACACCTTGGCTGCGTGCTGTGGTATTCGCCGCAATTTTGAACGCTTCAATTGCTCTTCAGGCCATTTCACTTTTTTTGTGCGCACATAAAATTTTACTCTTAGAGGGAAACAAGTATCTGCAAACCTTGGCAGCATGCTGCGGTTTTCGCAACAAATTTGAATCGCCATAGGGTCTAACAGTATCCGCAGGTCTACGAGTCTTGCTTTTAATGACCTCAACTCAATCAGATTATCATGAAAATTAACTAAATCGACCGTTCTCAGTTCAATATTTTTCAAAGACAACTGCATACCTTTGGTGGCTTTCGCAACAGATTCGATCGCTTCGTGGCAATCTTCATCTCCTCCTCAGGGGTGAGCGTAGGCTGAAAAGGTACATTGTAGAAATTTGCATAACTGTTTCATCATTCTTTCTCTTCCTCTTTTAACTGAGAAAGTGGTGCAATTCTCAATTTCAAGAATAAATTCAACCTTTCAAGGCAACAGATGGATTATTTCTTACCGGTGCTTGCTTGAAATGCTTCGCGCACACGTGCGCTTGCGTATTAGTGTTGACGAAGAACCACTTCACCTTCTGGAGTTGCGGAGGAGTGAGCTGGAATGTTGCTGTTGTTGTTGTTGTTTAGATTGTCGTTATTGTTGTTTTTTGTTGTTGTTAATGTTGGCAAACTCACTTTCACCAAACTCCCAAAGAAGCCGCGGAACGAGATCGGATTCTTGGGAGACTCTTTGATGGGTAGGACAGGCTCCGTGCAAAGATCGCAATGAGGAGGACGTGCGGGTTCGATTTCTGTCGGGGAAACAGAGTTCTGGAAAAAGCCGTTTCACTGGGATACTCGTTGACAGCTATTTTCGTCATTGTATCTGCATTTTGAAAGGCAAAGAAACTCACTCGATCATCCTCTGCTTCCAACGCGCGCTTGCGCGTATTCCGGATCTCATCTATAGCATCCTTTGCAGCAGGTGTAAGTGCCACCTTGCGCATCCGCACTCCGCCACATTCAATCACCTTTGTTGAAGCATTCGGTGTCAAAGTCGGTGGTTGATCCATCTGATAAAGTTGGCTTGATAATGTTCGAATTAGATGAAAAAGTGATGATGGTACAAAAAGCTTACTTCGCTCCTCCTTTGTATCTTGTTCATCGCGCTCGGAATCACGTGTCTCAAGCAGCACTCGACTTGGAAGAAATTCAATCTTTGTGCCTTAAACGGTCATATTATATCAAGAAGCTGCGGAATTTCGTTTTCAAGGCGTAAATCTTATCGATTTACTGAAATCCACCCCTACATGTACTGACGGAAACGGAAAGTGAACGCACCTCAACCTTCGCCCGGTCACTGTCGCTATGGGTTATGACTCGATTGAGAAACTCATCGCGCTCCTCATTCATCGGCACTGAGTAATACTCTTTCGTGTGGCGACCGCACAGGAAACAAGATCGGCTCTTGGTGGTTGTGGGGTCTTTTGGTGGGGGCTCGTGTGTTGTCTGAAAGATAAAGCTCTCTTCTTAGTTCATTTCAATGATCAAAGGCACTCACTTTCCACTGCGTGCTCTGTTTGGCCCTCGGCCTATTGCCGGTGCTTCTTCCGTTCGGAATAGGGGGTTGCTCGGAATAGGGGTTGAGTTGATTGAAATGCACGTTGTGCTCAAGTTGAGCATCCGGGTGATCCACGGGACGCGACGAGCCGGTGGTCGGGCAGTATAGCTGAAATATACTGCTTTGTCAAAAGAGTCTTGCCTTTTCCCTCAATTTACATATCGGGAGAGCAGAGGCTACTGCAGACATCAGCGAACGCTTGCAAAATGAGGGATGCAAGTGAGAAGAACATGTCTTCGGTCTTTTGAAACTCGAAGTGAACGACTCACATCAGATATCGGTTCATCCAGAGGTTCCTCCTTCACATCAACCACTTCTTGCTTGATTGCCGTATCCGTTCCATCAGAATGGCCCAAGCTGCTTGATCCCTAGAAACAGCAGCAATTTTCATCATGCTTTATTCAAAACAGGAAAAGGAACGTGAAACTCACTTGACCAAACGAGTCATCCATGCCGTCCTGCTCCCAATCATCCGGGTCCATGGGTTCCTCCTTGATTTGACTGTTGCCGTGTTCAAATCTGTTCACTGCTGGCTGTTGGATTGCAGTGCTTGTTGAGGCCTGTACAGTTTCAGATACTCAAAGAGATTTCGGAGGGTCAATGAACATGATTTCGAATATTGATTTGTACCTGCTCAGTAGATTCTACGCCGAATCGATCGCTCATCAACGCATTGAGCAGCCCTGTCAGGGAGTAGCCGATTTTGATGAGTGGAGACTGCAATTAGAAAAATTCAAAACCTGGATTATCCGACGTTTTTGCTAGCTATAGCTTTGATACTATTTTGTGCAGAGTGCGTCAAAAGTTGGAAACGCTGAATATTTTCGAATACCTCCACATCGCTCCGGAGATACTGCTCAATGCGAGCGACGGTTGCCGAGTTGAGAGGCTGAAATTCGAGAAATCTTCAACCCAAGCTTCGAAAGTAGTGAACAAAGGAAAACAATCAATGGTGGAAACCAACGGACCTTCTTCTTATTGAAGCAGGCGATCGCGTCAACTGCCATGACAGACAAATCAAGTAGTAATTGATCGTCGGCAGACGATTTTTGCTGGAAAGATGATCATTAGATACTGATACCCTACTGTCCGCAATATTCAGTACCCATACCGTACCTGCTTGTTTCTGCTCAACTCCTCATTCGCATCTCTCGCCAGGTTGTAGGCGAGTCGCAAGTCTGCTTGTCGCTTCGATATTGCTGTCATGCCTGAGAATACTTTAAAGATTAGGACGTCCACTCAAGAGTCGGACAGATATCAGCATCGATTCAAACGATGTATTGAACAATCAAATTCAAGCTTTGGAATTCGATAAGTTTTTATACAAGCTTCAGTAACAAGATCAACAACGAACATCAGGATAGACCGGAGAATGACCAGTGGGTAAAATATAACTCGAGATCGGATGTGCCCGTTATATGCGAGACGCGACGGTAGGACGGAAGAGCCAGTTTACGATCAGTCAAAAGATAGAAAGATCGGCTCTTCCTTCACTTCTTCTTTCATTTCCGCCTCATGTGGATACCGGACAGGCTCTTTTGGGTACCCAACATCCACCCGCACAGGGGACACCCGAGGGAAGGCGACATTGATTGGCGGGACGATTGGTTGCGAGTTTCGTAGCATCTCCTGGAAAATTGATTTTTAGGGACGGACAGTAATCAGTAATACAGTAATCAGTAATCAATACTCACCTTCCTTACGATAGAGCTCTTCCTAGCAGTTATTGCACTTACAAATCGTTCGCCTTTCTTGTCCAAATGATCGATTTTGGGCTTCTGGAAAAATCAATTGATTAACGGCGTCATACTAGTTAGGTGCATTTGCTTCATGATTGCACTGGTTATTGAATAATACGGCACTTTAGCCTTTCTCTGCCAAGTGCGCCTCCTCAATAGGGGAAGATGTGATCTTTGGCAGTGTTGTATTGGGTGTGCGTAATACTGATACAAAACTCACTTCATGGCTCTTGAAATGATTCAAGCAGAAGACTGGTCTGGATTGGGTGTTCTTGACGAATGAATCGACTTTTGCTTGTTGCTCAGGAGTTAGCTGAACAGGGAATGCGTTCATTATTTAAGCAAAGTCATATTTCGCATTTCGCAATCTAGTAAACCAACCTTGACAAGAGTTCCGAAGAATCTCCTTCGTGAGAATGGATTCAATGGAGCCTGTTGCAATGGATATGAAGGGTCATCACAAAGATCGCAGGATAAATTCTGTAATAAATTATTTATGCAGAAAATCACAGATGGACTCTCACTTGATACATACTTCAATCTACAGAAGTTCGTTAGCTCATCCATGTGATTCCGTAACTTTTCAGACTCAAATTATAGCTAGTTACCTTATCGTCAGTATTGCTTGCATCGGTCCTGAGCGGAGGCGCCAGATGACTTTTGCAGAAGTAGGCCATTACCCTCATGTTTCGCAAACACTGCAACGAGTAATAAACTAATTAATAAATTAATTCGTACATTTTATAGTTTTTTTTTTAATTATTGCCTCACATTGATCCGATCTCTTGAAATCTTCGAGTTACTCATGATGATTCTGTTGAGGAATTCATCTCGCGCCTCTCTGTCCTTCAATTAACTTTATTGGATTAAATTGATAGACTCCGTGGCTAAAGCATATTGTGATCATTGGGGAAAAACCTTGAACAATGGAGTCGTTTCATAATCTGTGGTGATTGCTGCACAGAGGTAGCAGGCTCGACCCTGACCGACATACTGAAGGGATAAATTCAGACTCATCTACCGGCCAGATTAAAGACAAGATTGGGCTCACATTAGACGGATGCGTTGACAGACGCCGATCGACCTTGGTAGGCACGACTCGCCCGTTCGCGTCCTTCCTGGAAGATATTTCGTTTTTCGGAAAGTTGTTTATCGTTCCGCGCGTAACGAAATTCCGGTACGGTCCGGTACGGCAGGTACGGTAGCGTTTCATTACAAATTCCCGCGTATGTTTGTCTTTATCACATCAAGAAGGCAATTTTGTACTGACAAAAGATCAGAATACCTCATTTTCACTACGGTCACGCTCCTCTGCGTATTGGTCATCTCATTACTACTAGTTCCCGGCTGTGATGAGCTATTTTCCTCCAGCTGCGTCTCATTCCGGGCTGCTCTCTTGGGCGCGAGCTGTCGGGAGGCGCCGGTAGACGGACAGAAGACCTGAATTCGTTCAGAGTTGGTCACTGAGTTTCACAATTGTGTTCAAGAGCATGGATTGCGAACTACTCACATCGGCCAGTGGTTCCTCGCTCTCCTCCTGCTTCACATCTGCTTTCTTCGGCTTGAGTGGTCGCGAGGAACCTGTGGACGGGCAGAAAACCTGGAATAGTCCATTGAAGGTCCCATTTTGACCAAAAATATATCTTGAACGAAAATATCAATCGATAATGACCGAATAACCCACATCAGCCAGCGGTCCATCAATTTCCTCTTCTTTCACATCGACACAATCAAGTGGTTCTTCCTTCACTTCAGCCATATCGCCACTCAGGAATCCACTCTCAAAATCGTCCAGCGGCTCCTCTTTGATCTCTGCCGTTGCAGATAGTGCGATAGGCAGTTCTTGACTGTAGGTGCTGGTTGATGCCTTGAAATGCAATATCTGATACTATTGAAACAGACCTATGTCTGTGCTGACCTGTTGCGGATGATTCGAAGCGCTGGGTACGAATTGGTTAACGATCATCGCAGTGCTCGTTTTGGCTGGACTATTCGATGGCTGACACTCCAGCGGATCATCATTGATCTCTGCAGTTCCTTCGAACGGTTGTGGTAGAGTGCCGGAGCTGGTTGAGGCCTGAAAAGACCTCAAATGAGTTGAAAACGGAGTGAATCCTGAACATTTCATATCACATTTCATATTGCACCAGTTTCTTGCTGAAATTACCTCTTGCATGTGATTAGAAGTGCTGGGCACGAAGTGGTTTACGATTGTCGGATTGCTCTTTTTTGCTGGAGTGCTCTTTAAGGCCTGTAAATGCCGTAAAATACAGTGATCACTGCAGAAACAGTTTCCGGTGCATTTCAAGAGACTTGGAGGAAATGTGAAGTCAATGACGCATTCTTGGCACGTAAATTACCTGTTTCGAAGCCACTCTATCCATTAGAAGCGAATTGACAAGTACAGACAATGAGTAGCCGAGTTTGACTAGGTGATCCTGAAATACGAAAATGAGTTTCACAAACAATCCTTTGTCTTACTTGTCCATATTTCTTGTAGCGCGCGATCCGAATGATGCCGCTCGTTTGAATGCGCTGAAATCGAAATTTTACCAACAAAATCGAACCAAGGACCTACAAGACATCAAAAAAAGACATCGAACCCAGATACCAAAGAAACACTGCTTACCCAATGGCCCCCTATGTCTCAAGGATGAAATACCGGATCAAAAATCAATACTAAATGTACATTCGTCTCTTCATTTCACACACTGTCTCGCCTCTCTGACCGGTGTGAGAGAGTGTGACATGAGGAGACGTTGACCCGTATCTGGAACTCTAATGCTCACCTCATTGTCGCTCATGCATACGATTGCTTCCACAATTATTGACGCAATATCCAAGCATAGTTCCTCCTCAGGGGTGGGAAAACGCTGGAATTGCATTGTATTACTCGAGCGTATCCTCTGAGGAACTAGGAGCTAAACTTTATGCAATCTTCGTGAGAGAAATATCGTATGTAAAGGGGAAACAATTGTTGAATTCAAATTGCTGTCGCATAAAAAACTGCTTACCGTTCTTCTCAGTGTTTCTAAAGCGTCGTTGGCGCGAGTGTAGGCTTCTTGCAAATCCGCGCGTCGTGGTTTATTGACTTGGATGTTCATACTTGCTGAAACTGGACTGGACTAAGTCAGAAAAGATGGTTTTCAGGTATTGGCATCGACGTAAACGATGTAGGTAGACGAGGTAGAGCACATAATACGAAGCTTTATACAATCTCTGAGAAATAGATGAGCACAGTAGACACATGAGTATCACAGGTAATACTTCTTCTGAGATCGGGTGAAGTGAAGTTTTCTGCTTCATCTGCAACGACTATTCGATAACTCCATCATTATCATGCAATAATTTCACCATTATTTAAAGTGTTTCGCGCAAATTGTCGCTTGCTTCCCAGTGTCTTCGAAAAATGGCAGGATCTTCTTTTTCTGAGCCACAGAGAGCTGAAATATTGTCTGATATCAAAACTTGAAGTTAGAACCAACCGCCTTCAGGTCGCTGAAGAACTTGCTGGTCGCTAGCTCCTTTGGGGATACACGTAATGGATACGTCGGATCGTCACACAGATCACAGCACGATTTCTGGATTTTTTTGATTTTTTCGAGGTTTCATCAAAACAAACCTTCGAGAAATACTCCAGCAACCCCGGATTGAGTTTCTTGCTCGCTTTACTGGTGCGAGCCGCTACTAGAGGCAGTGCGAGATGTTCAGGGCAGAAACGGGCATTTGCCGGATCACTTCTCAGTTCCTAAATCAATTTTATAAAAAATTCATACTCTAAATTTTTAATAAAATGCAGAAAAATTGATAAACTAACCTTCACTAGATCCTCAACCTCTTCTGTCGTGATGATAATTCGATCCAGAAAGTCGGCTCGCTCTTTTTCGTAAGTAAATGGTGGTGTCTTTTCGAATACAGTCGGAATAACGCCACAGATTTGGCAAGCGGGATTCACTTTTTCAGGCTCTTTTTTCTGCTGAAAAGTCATGATTACTTCTCAAGATGATTTTCATTTGATCACTTTCAACTTCCTCTTTCTAATCGTAGATGGTCCTCTGTCGTCCATATCATCATCACAGTCAAAACTGCCATCCAGAGGGCGCGAATCGCCAGTTGCAGGGCAAAACATCTAAAGTTTAATTTATATTTGGCTCAATAAGACAAACAAATCGAACATCCACGATGGGTCCATCCTCCTCGAAATGATCCGGATCGTCGGAATCCTCCACTTTGCAACCTCCCAATTCATCCTTGATTTCAATCGCTATTGCAGTCACAGTAGCTTCAGCAGCGTAGCTGGTGGATTCCTAGAAATATCGCTTATAAATTGCCGGTAACTTTCCATATAAGGTCAAATGACTCACTTGAGTATAAGGTTCATCTGCTTCTTCCTTTGGCACGTAAGATAGCTGTCCATTTACAGTTTCTGTCTTGACATCGAGCAATGCGTCAAATTCAGACGATTCTGGCTCCTAAGAACATCAACTTGAATTCAAACCTGATAAATTCAATGGCACTTCGATCTGATGAATCAGCACAAGTACCTGAAGAGTTGCTGCAAGGAAAGCACAACGCTCAGTCAGCAACTCGTTGAGAAGCATTACCAGGGAGTAGCCGAGCTTGAGTAGCGGTGACTGAAACAACCGGCTGATTGTTAACAGATTCAATTATTTTCTCATACCTGAACATTGTAGTGGGCACATTCAACAATTCTACTGAAACTTGAAGCGGAGAAGCTCTGAAAAATGTTATTTTATCTGAAACTTATTTAAACTGCTCACCGTATTGGTGTTGAAACAGTCGAAAGCTTCCACTGCGATCGAAGATAAATCGAGTGATAACTGATCGTCTGTTGAGAGCAGCTGCTGAAAAAATCGATGAGTTTGCATCATTCAGTTTTATCGTACTCGTTCGCTGAGGGCTCCATAAACTTCGACTGCTCGGTCGTATGCCAATTGCAAGTCTGCTTGGCGAGTTGCTGTGCTCATAACTAAAGCTCTGAAAGTGATTTAGCCTAAATTGTTGGGGCGAGTCAGGTATTCGAATCGAAATGACGAAAGTTCCAGAACAAACTAGGTGATGGTGTGAAACATTTATGCTAACTCTGAAAAAAATCGGTAAATGGTATTCAGTGTAGTCCCGAAGAGCTGGCGTCATTGATAGGCTCTTCTTTTACTGCTTCTTCCTTAGGATACCCGACATCGACCCGTACTGGAGATACTCGTGGATAGGGATTAGCTTGTTCATTCGTCCCGCCAGCTGGCGATTGTGGCATTTTCTGCAACAGTTCTCTCTATTTTCAATAAATCTAGAGTACCGTATCCCTGAATACCATAATCAAAAGTACCGTAACCTCACCTCGTTCATATTCCACTTCCGCTTCCTCGCTTCGATCATGTTCATGTGCGCGATTCGATCATCGCGAGCCTTCAAATCATTCTAAAATAGGCTGTGAAAATAACAGAACCTTTAACGCTACTCAGATTAGACTATAATGCGACACCAAGAGCTCATGATAATGCATCAAGACAATACTTCGAAACCCCTCAGAATACTCACCCGCACTGCGTTCACGTACACCATCCGATTGGCCGAATCGCAGATCGGAATCTGAAGTTGAATTAAAATTTATTTCTAATTTTTAAAACTTTTTTAGGTTTCGAAAAGTGGAAACTTTGGATTCAGTGACAATCCAGAAGTGTATTCTTTCTCTTGTTGTCTAATTGTAAGCTTCTATGATCACTTACTTTCTCTTGCTTTCTGTGTTTGGCGCACACAGTAACTTCAACTTCGTGCTTCAACAGCATCCCGTCCACCCATTCCCGTTGGGATGGGGTGAGCTGAAAAGAACTTCGTTCTCTCTTTTTCGCTTCGTTCTTTCTTATTCTCAGTCACTAAATCTGTGACCACAAACACTACATAAACGCTGTTCCAAGGGTAGATTGATTGTTGAAGCACTTGCCATGACCAGTCCCTTCAGGAACCTTCTTCGAGTGATCGGATTAGAGGGAGAAGTGTTCAGCGGTCGTTGCGGATCCAGGCAGAGATCGCAGGTTGTCTTCTGAAACGGCTTTGAATGTGGCCTGGTCAGTTGGTCCATGGATCAGCAGTTGTGCGATGTGTTTCAAATCATTTCCTGTGAAAACCACAGAATTCGAGTCAAAGCCGCATTACATGTTAGGTGAGCATCTACTGGAAACCAGATCGAAGGGAGGAAGAGAAAGATTGAAGATTGCTACCTACCTGGTTCAGGGTTGGACGGAATTATACGGTCTCTTACTTTGTCTTACTCTCTCACTCTGTACAACCAGCGAGAGAGCATTGCGAAGTGAGATACCGGGAAATTATCGCTAAACTCTGACCTGATTCACGATCTTGCTGTTCGCCACGGTCCCCGCCGTTTCGGCAGCAGCTTTCGGCGGTGCGATGTGGGTCGAGCAGAAGTAGACTGTCATGCTGCTGGATCTCAGGGCCTGCAGATTTTAGTTTATTTTTCGGATGAAATTAACGTTTCAAGACTAAAGCAAACGAGACTTATTGGCCAAAGAGATTCTTATTTGATCAAAATGTGAAACGCACTAACCTTCACGCGATTCTCGTGCAGCTCGCTCGTCGCGATGATCCTGTCTACGAGGAGCCTATCCTATGCCACGGCTTTTACTAGCAACGTAATCTTCCATCGAAAAATGCCTATCCTAATGTTCTAAGCTGCGTAAGTAAGCTTGTGTGAGCACTAACCTTCACCCGATTCTCGTGCAACTCGCTCGTCGCGATGATCCTGTCTACGGGAAATCTACCCTATGCCACTACTAGCAACGTAATCTTCCATCGAAAAATGCCTATCCTAATGTTCTAAGCTGCGTAAGTAAGCTTGTGTGAGCACTAACCTTCACCCGATTCTCGTGCAACTCGCTCGTCGCGATGATCCTGTCTACGGGAAATCTACCCTATGCCACTACTAGCAACGTAACCTTCCATAGCAAAATGCCTCCCTAACGTTCTAAGCTGCGTATGTAAGCTTATGACACACTAACCTTGACTCTATTCTCGTGCAACTCGCTCGTCGCGATGATCCTATCGAGGAAGTTGACTCTCTTCGTCCTGTGCGTCGAGGGAGGGATCCGATCGAATTTGTCCGTGAAGTTGCCGCACAAGTAGCAGGGACGACTCCGGCCGATGTACTGAAGTGTAGAAAATGATTTTAAAAAATTGGTGATGGAACGTTTAGGAACCTCACAACAACAAAACGTTCATATTCGCTGAAATTGTTCTAAGATTCCAAAACCGTCCATCACCAACAAAAATCGGTAAAAATGCAAAGACGCGCAACTTCAGATTTCAAAGCGAAAGACGTACGAAACAATCAAACATGTTAGAACTCTGACCTCCTGCTGATAGTTCGCCTCCGAGAAGTAGGCCCTCGCAGTCTCCTTCGCTCCCCAGCGTTGGCTTTGAATATTCAGTTTGCGATCGCCGGTGCTGGTGCTGGGCTGAGTGGTCGACGTTGACGGGCACTCGAAGTTAGATGATGAGGGATGCACGAAGACGCTGCTTGGCTTTGCAGCTGATGAAGTTCCGGGTCTCAAACTGGGCTGAGCGCTTGCAGCTGACAGCGTAGCTGCGACTGCCCGGGCAGTTCGCGGGTGGAGTGGCTGCTTGAGATAATCGAGAGAAAATGTTTTCGTGTTGGTAGCGCTGGGCACGAAGTCTGTCGAAGTCTCGGGTCTGGAAGAAGAAGATTTAGAGTGAAACTATGTCTACTTCGAAGATCAGTAAAGCAAAGGTAAAGGCACTTCGAAGATCTACTTCGAAGATCAGTAAAGCAAAGGTAAAGGTAGTTCCCCACAAACGTTTTTTTTTCCAAAGTGCGGAACAGGCGCAGGTCTTTTTTGATCTCTCACCTCCTCTTTACGATGATGATCTTCCTCTGAGGAGTATGCACAGAAGGCTGTCCAAGGTCTCGGTCATTCTTCGTGAAATCTCGGTGCTCGAGCGGTCGCGAAGCTCCGGTTGACGGGCAGAATACCTGTAATGAAAAAGGAATTAAGTTGCTAATTGTTTCACAACATCTTTAAATTTTGTCATGAGGGTTAACACGCCTCTATCGACGTTGTAAGTGGAAAAAAAATTAATAAACTCACATCAGCCTCTGGTTCCTCCTTCACATCCACACTATCCTCGAATGGTTCCTCCTTCACTTCTATCTCCTCTTCCTTAACCTCTTTGCTGGGATCGAAAAGGAGCTGATCTGCCGTGGATCCAGTAGCATTTGCGGATGTTGAAGCCTGAATGCTTCTTCTATCACTCTAATACGGAATTTGTTCATCGTTCGAAATTCCGGCAAAACCCCGCGAATTGGAGAAGTACTATTTAAAAAAAGGAATGATCGACCCACCTCAGGTTCGAGCTCGGGAGGCATCTCGTCTACCGGTTCCTCCTTCACTTCCTTCGCCCCTTGCGGGCTTCGGATGGTGTACGACGGGTTGGCAGGCTTCGGTTTGCTCGTTGAAGCCTGCAAAGAGTTTATCGAATGCGTGAAGCACATCTATTATTCCTGAGAACTTCACTATTGTCAAAGGGCCACCATTGACAAGCATGGTTGCAGAACAGGAACTTCTCTGTTTTTTGCCCCGAGCTGCGACCGCTCTGAATGCGCGCGAGGTGGAGAATGAGAATGATAGGGATAGAATACTCTGCGAGAATAGCCTGGGCCAAAAAACGGAGAAGTGCCGCAGAACACACCTGTGTATTGCAGCCGTTTGAAGAAGCGGCTCGCTCCCTTAGCATCGTGTTCAACAGCAGTGTCAGTGAGTAGCCCAGTTTGAAAATATGCGACTGGAATTTCACGTTTTAGTTTGTTTCAACGAAACAAGGTTTCGAATGGAACAGTATTTATAGCAAAGCTACCAGGAACAGATTAGAATCGGAATTATTGCATGAACTTGATTACTTTTCTGTCGTTCTCTGCGTAATTCTTGATGCGTGCCAAGCTGCTCAAGTGAAGGTTCTGCAATTTTCAAATGTTCAATAATCCGAACTCTGCCATTCGGATTCACCACCATTTCACTCAGAGCTGTCCATAAAGTGCCATAAAGTTCGGAAGCTCTAATTATCGAAACCGGCGATTAGAATCTTACCTTCTTGGTGTTGAAACAGTCGATTGCTTCCACGAGGAGCAACGATAGATTCAGGAGCATATTGTTTTCAGTCGTCGATTGAGGCTGGAAAGAGAAATCATTAGGGCCCCCTCATGCAATGCAAAGTAGGCATTCTAAGGCTTATCTAAATCAATCTGAAGTGCTGTCTGCGTACCTCTTTGCTCAACTCGTCATACACGTCAGTCGCATAGTTGTAGGCAAGTCGTAGTTGCGGTTGTCGAATTGCTTGGGCGATTAAACTCATCTGAAACTGGGTTAGACGCCCCTGAGTGAGGCTCGGAGCTTTGAGGTATACGTATCGACAATGACAAATCAGCACAATCATTCAACAATGAGTTAATTTGCATAATTTATACCGATTGGATGCAATCATGGGCTATAACGAGGCGGATACTTGGACTGATACCGGTACTGCATGGATTATGATTCTTCTTTGAAAGCCTCTTCCATCCCCGGCTCTTCGTCTGAGTTGGCGGCATCGACACTGAGTGGCGAATGCAAGCTTTCGAATTGGCCGGTCGGCTTCGGTGCTTCCTGCAATATTTCAACCCTGTTTTCTGCATTTTTTATCCAGAGATGATTTGTTCAACCATACTTACCCGAGGTTGTTTGAAACTGGTGAGAAACGGTGGTAAAATACTCTGTCTCTCCGGAAAGCTGATTCCGGCGAGGATCCCGTCTTCAATTTCCTGCAAAAATTCCTTTTTGGCCGATAGAGAAAAGTGAATGAGAATGAGAGTGCGAGCAGCAGAAAAATCTTTAGAAAGTGCCCGATTTAAGAACTCATAGAAGTCTTGGTACTTGTGGAGTTCACCGGAAGACGAAGAAGGTAAAAAGTGGCGCATTTGTCGGAGAACGATCTACGTGATAACTCGCTATGAAGCAGATTCTAACTCACTGCGACAGACTGTTGATCCATCTTCGAAGCTTTTATCGAGACCGATAATGCGATCCTCGCCTGTTGCTTTTCTTGCTCTTCGAGCTTGTACATCTAAAGATAAGCTTTGTCTTTATTTTTGCAATATTCGAAACTATACTTTCTTCAAAGAAGAGTACGCACAGTGCTTTGCACAGATTGTCGCTTTTTCTGTCGTGTTGAGGTGCAGAGAATCGACCTTCTTTTGTTGTGTTGGAGTGAGCTGAGAAGGCAAATTTGAATGGTGACGTAAATTATTCTCGTTGTTGTCAAACTATTGGGGTGTCCCACAAATTTTTAGTAATATTTTTCAAAAAAATGTTTCGGAATTACCATAACACTTGAAAGCAAGTTGCCTTCAGTGATGGTTGACGCTATTCCTAAAGAATTTTTTCAGATCCTTATATTGGGTATAGGTTTCATAAGAATGATGCAATACTCGAAAAATCGATATTTGAGCGATCTCTTTGAATTTTTGTAGCTGCGCTGGAAATCATGATTGAGAGCTACGGTGTCCAGCACTGTAGGGGGTGGCTGTAGTCTTCATTATCAAGCACTAATATTTCATTTACCTCAAGTGGTTACGAAAGGAGGTCTGAGATTCGAAAAACTTTTTTTTCAATAGAGTACATTTAGGGATATTTTCAAAATTTCTTTTATTATATTCATCCGTCAGTTCTAGGAAAAATATGTCAAGAAGCCCCATAGGTGTTTGAACAATTGAACAATGGTAGACTGTAAACGGCAAGTTGAAAATCTTTCATTTGAATAAAAAATAAAAACAGCCAAATTTTTAATAAATTTCGTAATGATGATGTAAGGACATGTGCGAGATTAGAATTGCTCTCATTTGGCTCCTTGCCAACTGTGTATACTGATAAGCTGCTTTACCTAATAATCACTCAAACCGTTCTCGAAATTTGGCAAAAAAACTAAAATCACACATCACAAAAAACTTTACTCAAATGTGTATAGATTATTCAAAGTCTAAGTCTCCTTATTTCATTGCCCGAAATAAAAGAGTAGAAATTTGTCTATATGGAATAGTTTCAATTTGTTTGAAAACTAAGGAGAAAATAAAAGATTACTAAAAATTCTGGGACACCCCAATATATGTCAATTTCGGTCTCGGGTGAAATATGTTGTTTGGCTACGATACTCGGCTGTTATAGTGTTTCTAATGGAGTCTACATTAGGATCCCTGAGTATTTGAGCCAGTCATACTTAATCGATGACTGTTGTCATAGATTGAAGAAAAAAACGTTGATCAAAATGTGGATTTAATAATTTGGAAAATTTTATGATCACTCTGTGTCTCACTTACCATGATCAGGGAGCCCAGGAAGCGCTTGCGCAAGATTTGGTTTGAAGGCGAGGGACTGAGTGGCAATTTGGGCTCATCGCACAGGTCACATGAGGATTTCTGAAATATGATCAGTTCGCGATTCACTGGAAATCACATTTCAAATGTTGAGCTTAGAGAACATCATCGATCTTTACCTTCTTGTATGCTGTGTTCTGTGGGTTTGCGAAGTGGGAAGCACAGAAGTAAGCCGTTTGACGGTTGTTCCGCAGCGTCTGGAATATTTAGACTTCGAATATCTTTTCGGAGAGTTTAAAACTAACGAAAATCATTTTGCGCTCCCTTAGCATATCCTGTCGAACGATTACATTGTCCAGAAACTCGCTGCGCCGTTCCTTGTTGGCATAGTGAGGTGTGGTCTCAAAATCGTCCGTGAATTGGCCGCAGAGATAGCAGATCTTTCTTCCGTTCCGAACGTACTGATGAATTATCGATTCATTCTGATGGTCTTCTTAAAATTTGCTCCAGAACTCACACTAGGCGCACGCTGAGTACTGGATGTTGAAGGGATCGATGAGGAATGGAGATGTGTAGGTGTATAGGCGCTGGATGTTGTGGGCATAGCTGAGGAAGCAACGAGGTCATTTCGACAGCGTTTCACCGTTGAGGAAAGGTCAGGCCTGAATGGCGACGATGACAAATATTTCACCAGGAATAAAGTCTAAAGCGTAGACTTACGGTTCATCTAGGACGACTGGATAAGTCTAACTTGATGAGATAATATCTTTTCTCCCCTTCGCTTATCAGACTATTTACATACGGACTCGTCAGGAAAACTTGGCCGAAATATTCCTTGAATTGCAAAGATGCTCACCTCTTTATCGGCACGTGCAACCTCTTCACCCTCGGGCTCTTGAGCGCGCTGTTCGGGATTCTTTTGCTCATCCTTCTCTGCTCCTCGTATGTTGGCTCTTCGTAACGTTGCTCGACGATTCCGATTTCATTAGCCTGCTCATACTCCCTCTGGTCGAGTGGCCGCGCGGTGCCTGTGGCAGGACAGAAGACCTTGAATAGGTCGATGTTATGTCTCAAATCATAATTTCTGCTTCGATCAACCATGGCACAATTTCATACTAACTCTCATTCAAAAGTAAAAGTATAGTTTGAGGATATTAATGTTTCATGGAGAATTAGCAAGCAGAACTCACATCAGCAATCGGTCCCTCCTTCATTTCCTCAAACTTCACATCCAGTTGTTCCTGGAGTTCCTCCTTCACTTCCAAGGGCTCCAAGAGCTCCAAGGGCTCCATTTTAAAGGGCTCCATCTTGAAATCTTCGAAATCCTCCGCGACGTACTGTGGCTGAGGGTTGACCGGGATCGGCTCTAAATTGATGGCCTGAAAGAATTGATGTTTATCTTCAAAACATAGCAATAGACATTTATCCACACTTCAGGCAATGAGCCTGCAGGACGGCAACTTAGGAGGGAAATCTAATTTGCAAAAACTAACGTCAGTCGTGGGAAGCGAACTAGCTGACCGATATTGAGCACGATCATTCATAAGCTTCTCTACCACGACAATCAGTGCATAGCCGAGTTTGAAAAACGGTTTCTGAAATTTGATGATGTTGTTGTTGTTGTTGTTGATGGTATGATATCTTACATCTTTTTTGTCCTCTAATATGTAACCAGAGACCCGATGCAGAATGCTCGTGTCCAGGAGCTACAATGTATTTTTTTTAACTCAAATCAATCTGGTGTTAGATCTTGCGCATAAGTACTCCTGAGTACGTTCTTGCTACATCTTCACTATGTTTGCAGTTTATTCTACATTTCATCATGAAAAAACATTCCTGGCGGCTCGTTGACTCACCGTATCATGCTCAATGCATTGAATGGCCTCCATCAAGATCAACGAGAGATCGCTCATCAGTCGATGGATGTCGATCGCCTTCTTCTGAGAAAGTTTGATAACATCAAATATTGCAACCATAAAGTACTTTACGGTTTCTACAATTTCCATACTTGCCTCCTTATATCGTCAGAAAGTTTTGCATCAATCGGATACAACTAAGGTATAATTCAGGTTGTTGTGGAGGCCTAGCAGTATTTAGAAAATATCATACTACTTTTAAAATTTACAAAGTGATAAATAATCCCAACTTACGGAATAAAGCCTCAAACTGTTTCTCTGGTGCACCTCTCGCGCGCACTTGTACGCCCTTCTCAGCTCGCTCCTCTCCAGGTCAGAGAGGTCAGACATCGGAAGATTCTGTAGGCTAGTGGATCGCCTGAAAATAAACCTGGAGCCCTGCGAAAGAGCTTTGGATGTTTATCAGATACAGTCACCGATTCGAACGGTTGACGCGATTGCAAATGGAAAGGTGTTTGAGAATGTTTCTTTATGCATGAAGATACAATGCCAACACAGGCATTCACATCGACAATTTTGATTCAGTGATCACGAGCTTTGGCGGGGTGGATACTTGCATTGATACCGGAAATATATGGACATGGGAGATCAAACTCATGATTCTTCCTTCACCGCCTCTTCTTTCACCGGCTCCTTATGCGGGAATCCGACATCAATCCGGACTGGAGACGCTCGAGGCAAGTCGAGCAAGGCGGGCGCTTTGAGTGCATCCTGCAATCTACGTGTTGACACTCTGGTTTTGGAGAATTCTCCACAAGTCTCAGCCACTTCTACGGTTTGATTTGCTAATTTTTTCAAGCATCAATTTGGAAAAGAAAGGATGCAGATTAACTCACTGCGCTCACAGCTTGCACTCGAGGGAAGGTGATGCCTGCGAGGGCGCCTGTTTCCTGCAAATATTGGGATTATCCGAGTGATAATTGGAATAGAATTAAAGTAGAGAGGAAGAGGCCATGGATTCAGCTTCGAGCTCACATTTGATTGAGGCTGCTTTTGTATTGATCGAGAGCGTTCTCATCTTTTCACCCACTCTCTCGCCTCTCTGACCGGCGAGAGAGTGTGCGAACTGAGGAGACCGCAGACTAGACTCTAGTTTCGCACTCTTGTTCGAACTCACATTCGATTGCGGCTGCTTTGCCTTGAGCGAGAGCGTTAGGGCAAGCCGTGCTTGCCGATTGTCCTCCTCTTCGATTTTATACGCCTGGAATAATCATCTACCATAATGGGACCTACGCTTCAAGAATGATTTTTTGTTTCGAATTCTACTGCACCAACATCATATCTTTTTAGGTGCTTGGCACAAATTGTTGCCCTTTCTTCGGTGTGGCCGATGAGAAAGTCAACCTTCTTCTGCTGCGTAGGAGTGAGCTGTAATCGATAGGGTTTGGTCGAGAGTATGTTGTATTTTTTGTGATTAAACGTTCGACTTTCGGTGATTGTCTAGTTCCACGTGAGAGCGCCTAACCACCATCCATTCCAGACAACCAACCATGCGCTTGGAAATACTAGAAATGAACAAACTTCAACCTTTCATCCCGGGAACTGGACAAGTGTCAACTTTAAAATTTAACTTTGATCCCTTACCATGATCAATGCACTCAAGAATCTCCGGCGCGAGATCGGATTGCTCGGCGACGGATGGAGCGGGAACTTGGGCTGATCGCACAAGTCGCACGACGATTTCTGGAAATAAGTCAGTTGTCGATGCTTCCGGTTTTTAATTCCCGGTTTCTCGTGAACGAGTGTAGCTGACCTTATTAGCGACCTTCTTGCTCACTGCTTTCAGAGGAATCGCGAAATGCGAGGTACAGAAGTGCGCGGTCAGATGGCTTTTTCGAAGTGCCTGGAATGTTTTTATTAACATTTTTATTCAATAAATATGAAAGGCAGTCCTGCCCAAGTGATTAGGGAAAGGAGAGGAAGCCGGAGAGGTGCAACTTAGAAAATAACCAACGAATATCTTGTTCCGCTCCTTCTGCATTGCTTCTCCGACGATGAGATTGTCAAGAAACTCATTCCGCTTCCGCTTGTTGGTAGACTGAGGAGTGGTCGCGAATTTGTCGGTGAACCGACCGCATAGCGTGCACAGCTTTTTTGGTGCCTGAAACTACAAGTAATGAAACATCGAAACCTTAATTGATGAAAAATTCTCATTTTCTGCTATTAATAATAGGCAGAACTCACTGGGAGTTCAGCAGGTGGAGCGGTGGATGTTGAGGGCGTCGCGGTGCTCGCAGGGACGAAGCGAGTTCGCACTGCGGAAGCGGTTTCCGGACTGAATTCGAACATTTTCTTGGGTTTTCGAAAATATCTTACTTCTTCACAACGTAAATCTTCCTCATGGTCGGGCCCTTCAGTAGATTGTGTCGAACACTGTTCCTTCCCTCATCCTTTCCCTCGTCTCTTCTCGACCACACTCGAGGCATTCTGGCCTGGTATCGAGGAGCCTCGTAGCAGGGCTCATCTTCCATTTCATAGTCATCCATCTCCCCATCCCAATCATCCCATTCATCATAGTCATCTTCGTACTCTGGTGGGTCCAGTGGTCGGGAGGAGCCGGTGGCCGGGCAGAAGACCTGGAAATTTCTTGTTTTTTGTCCGAAAATCCAGCAGTAAACGCATGAGAGACGGACGATATGTTCGAGGGTGAAATAACAAACGTGACTAACGTCAACCATGGGCTCCTCCTCCTGTTTCACATCGTCCATCTCTTCCAGGGGTTCTTCTTTGACTTCCACTGGCTCCGCCTTGATGTCTTGCGACTGGTCAGCGAACAGTCGAGAATCGCGATTTGCCGGCACCAGCCTGGCATGATTGAGAGGAGGCATCGTGAGGTGCGGTGCCTGCAAGTGATTGCTATTCAACTTTTTCAAATGATTTCAATTTCTAATCAACCAAACTTCCCAGCCATTACTCATTACAATCAAGAAAGAATGTGAGCTGCTATAAACTAACCGGTCTATTCTTTGGCTTGCGGAGCGGAAGTCCCGACAAGTAGTCTGCCCGATCGTTCATTAACTTCTCAACAACGACAGTAAGAGCGTAGCCGAGTTTGAACAGCGGTTTCTGAAAGGTGTTATTGTTGTTGCTGTTGTTGTTGTTGTTGTGATGATTGATGCCAACTCACCGCTTGACTGTTCGTCGAGATGTATCGCGAAATCCGCTGCAGGCAGCTCGTGTTAAGGAACTGGAATACATTTGTTATTCAAATTTTTCGAAATTCAAATCAGTATGAAGTTGAAAGTGTACCGTATCATTCTCGATGCACTGAATGGTCTCCATCAGAATCGAAGAGAGATCGCGCATTAGTCGATTCGAGTCGACGATGTTCTGAAATTATTTGATAAATATTTATCTAAACACTTCTGGAAACTTTGCGAACCAGATAAAGTTTCGTTTTTTCCCAGGACCTACTGGAAGTTTAATTACCCAAGTTTGAGGTGTTAAATCTGACCGATGATGTGCTGCAAGAAACATCTCGATAGATCTCGATAGATACTACCCTTCATCGCTTCTTCCCCTCTCTCACGCATGCTAATGCTACACTAAGAAGGCCACACATATTTCCCGGTTCTGTTGATTCGCAACGCTTCACCTCTTATCTTCTTTTTCTAACAACAAGCGAGAGACTGGAGCGAACAAAGAGAGTCAATCCTTCGCTCAAAATTCAAACTGGAACTCCGTACCATATGCAGCATCTGAAGGCTGGTCGTCTGGTGAACTTCTTTCGCGCACGTGTACGCCCTGTTCAGCTCGCTTCTCTCCAGGTCCGAGAGGTCCATTGAGGTCATCGCTTAGGCTTTCGTAAATGAAGATGTCCTAAAATAGGACCAGATTGACTCGAATGGACAGAGCGAAAGAGTGGTTGAGATACAGGCACCGAATTGAACGGTTGGCACGAACGCAAATGGAACGATGTTTGAGAGCAAATCTTTATTCGTGAAGGGTAATTCGAAGTAACGTCAATAAGAACATAAACCCGTGATTAAAATGAGATCACTGATGAAAACTTAGTCAAGGAGTCCAACGTGGATCATCTCAGCGAGTGTAACCGGGTCTGAAATTTGAATTGGAATTTTCCGTTTCTGTTGATTTGCGACGCTTCATCCTTTTCTTCTGCCCCTAACATCAAGCGAGAAACTGGAGCGTACAAAGAGAGTCAATCCATCGCTCAAAAATTCACAACTCACGTCCTGCTTCATGAAATGCTTCGCACACACTGTCGCCGGCACTTGAGCGATTCTCAGGAAAAATTCGACCTTGTCCCTCTCAGCTTGGCAAGTCTGCAAAGATCAGCAGTTATGTTTGCAAGATCTTCGAATCATCATGTTTAGTATCTAGGGGTACTCTACGGCCACAAATTACTGAGAGCGAACAAACGAAAAAGACTGACCGTAATCATACTAGCAAAGAAACGGCGGCGGGTTACGGGAATCGCCGGAGCGCGTTTCAGCGGGAAGAGAGGATGCTCGCAAATGTCGCATTGGGACTTCTGAAAAAAGATTTCATTCACCTCTTGGTTGTAATCAAGTCCCGTTTCACGACTTCTTGCTAGCTCTCTGTGAATTTCCACTGTGTTTCACGCATTTTCCACTAGTTCTATTCAGTTTTTTTTTATTTTCAAAAATATTCGTACCTTCGGTTTCTTCCACGGTTTGTATGATTACCACTATTTGTATGCTTACCTATTCTAACCTCAGATTAATGGTGGGATTCGAAAGAGCGCTACACAGGGAGATGCTTACTTGTGGCTCCTTCCACGGAGCTGCAGCCACCATGGGCACCGCCAAATGACTGACACAGATGTGGGCGATTTCGCCGTTGTAGCGAAGTAACTGGAAATAATAACTGTGGTCATAATCACCCAGTTCTTTCTTAGAATTTGAGCAACGTTGAAGATATTTGAACGTTTTAGCTAATTGCAATGTAGAAATAGCTCACCCGTACATCCTCCTTCAACTCGGGCGTCCTCACGATGATTCTGTCCAGGAACTCAGCCCTCTTCTTGTTCAGATGAGTGTGAGGAGGGGTGGTCTCGTACTTGTCCGTGAACCCACCGCAGAGAGTACAGCACTCCTGACGGCGGGAGGGCTGCTGGAATTGCATTAGTACTATTTGTCGAAGAGCGGACACATTCTGATCAACTCTTCCCGATATCTAACCTACCCGAGTATCTAGAACCACAAACTCAGCTATGCTTCACGTATAAATCACATGAAATTAGGAAAAATCAAAGTTTCTCAAATGAACTTCACTCTAACGCTCGAAGTAGAGGGATCATCATCCTCTGGTTCTTTTGGTAATGCTCGCTTGAGTATGGAATAACGTTGAGAAGCCGATTTTTCCAAGCGCACCGAGGTATGGTCTTGCCTGAAACACAATGTTCAGGCGCTTGTTGAACTCCAACAGATACGGCTCTTAACGATGAATTTAGATCCCACCTCTTCTTTATCTTCTTCTGCAGAGCATTAGGTCGAACAGGAGGATTCCCTTCGATTACGTGCAAATCCTCCACTTCCTGGTTGTCAAACACCTCTTCCTTGACGTCCTCGGCATACTCAATGGGCGCGAATGGTCGCGCGTCGCCGGTGGCCGGGCAGAATAGCTGGAAAGAGCACTATTATTACCGACTTACCCTCGTAGATCAACCCATTCTAATGAAACTCACGTCAACAAGCGGTCCTGCCTCATCTTCCTGCTTCACTTCATCATTACCATTCAGTTGTTCCTCCTTCAGGCCGCCAGCTTTGAAATCGAAGTCGTCGATCGGTTCCTCCTTCACTTCAACCAGCTCTTTCTTGACCTCATTAAACATCGTGTCGAGAGCAAAGCTCGTTGATGCCTTCAACGATCATCATTATTCGAGATATCTCTTTCTGAAACATACCTGGTTAGCCTGAGCAATTGTGGGCGTGGCTTGCCAAGTGGGCGGAGTCTGGGTGGATTCAGTCGCTGGTTTAACCTCCGCTCGATCAGCCATCAGCTTCTCTATGAGGACAGTCAGGGAGATGCCCAGCTTGACCAGTGGGGCCTCGGTGTTCCACGCTCGGCGCTGAATGGAATTGGACTTATTGTAGTGTGACATCTCGAATTGGTGAGTCAATCGTGGTTTTAATGGAGTTTTTTTATTCTTTTCACGTCATTGAGGTCATGGATGCCCAGTTTGACCAGAGGAGCCTCGATGTTCCAGGCGCGGCGCTGAATGTTGATTGCCATTGAACTTGTTCGAAGGGGTCTCTAACTTCTTCATCCCAGATATGAAGCTAGCTTTTATTCTAAAGTTTCAGAAGTTTTGAGTTGATTTTTCAGTGAAACTGAACCAATTCTAAGAAGCAAAGAAGCGAACAAAACTGGAACTTCAGGATGCTGAAATGACTCACCGAACAACTGTTCCCATCGTGCAGCTGCAGCTCGATTTGCGGCAAGTGGCTGATTTCAAGGGCCTGGAATTAATGATTGATGCATTGATGGGCGATTCGGTATGGATCATCAATACTCGAACAGTACAAAGAATTTCGAAAACCGGCATGCCTTATTTTCCTCAATGCACTGGAGGGACTGCAGCACCATCTCAGACAGCTCCAGCATCAGTTGATTGGTGACTGTGGGTTTCTGAAAGGAAATTGGTACTTCAAACTGCTTCTTTTGCGGTAAAAAAATGACTCAAAATGGTGTGAAAGGCAGACGTTGAAATTCTGGACATACCTTGAGAAAGTTCATGGCCGTGTAGACTTCTTTTGCGAGGTTGAAGGCGCGTTGCATCCCGTAGCTGTCAAATCGCGTAGAGGATGAGAAAGTTTCGTCAGCCATTGCTTTCGAGGTCCTAAAATCAGGAAATATTGGGAATCTTGAGAAAAAATACTCTGAAATGTGAAGAATTGAATAAGAATCAAGTATCGATATCGTTTCGAACGATTCAGAACACAATGAAAGTCACACGAGGTTGGAGCGAATCTTTATCCATAATAATAACCGTGGTGCATCAGTAACAATAACAACGAAGTGAATTCGTGAACCCCGTAATTTCGATCAAAATCATACAAAATTGTGAAAAAAATCAAGCCTATCGTGTTTCCGACGGCTCAGGTTGGTTCGTTTCCTCATTCGTCGCTTTTTCGCACGTGCTCCTTGCATACAGTAACTCGCGTGCCGTGTCTGACGAACCAATCGATGGTCTCGCGGCCTTTCTCGGTTACCTGCGACGAAAAAAATCACATAGAAAAATTAAAGTAAAGGTAAAGTTGCAACCACAATCAAGGCGATTTTACAGTCGTACGACAACACCTGGTGGGGTACACCGGTAAGGTCGGGTACTGGCAGACCTACTTATCCCATGCTGGTCAGGCTTCTAGGGCACGTTTACCTTAGAAAAATAGATCTACTTCAAACCGTTCAGCCGCTCAACTGAATCGAATAATTGCTCAACATGTTCAAACAGTCCTCACTTTGATCAAATTAGCGAAGAAGTTCTCGGCAAGGATCGGATCCTTGGGCGAGAGCAGGAATGGGTACGCAGGCTGTCCGCACAGGTCGCACTTGCGGTCGCGGACTGAGCATTTCCTCTAGAAATGAGAATTATTCAAGCTTGGAGATGACGTTTTTAGCGATCCTCTCATAGAGCGACTAACAGTAACAATGACAACTAGGGATGCCGGATCAAATACAAATACCAAATATTTGGTACCCAGTAGGGAAAAGGCAAAGCTTTGGTCTAAAAACCAAATGTTTGGTTTGTGGAAAATGAACGAGAGAGTGCGGAAATATTGGAGAGCGCCCATCCAAATATTTTTTAAAAACCAATATTTGGTTTTCATTTCACCCCAAACCAAGTATTTCGGTGAGCCTAATGACAACGACTAACCGCCCGCGTTCCGTCGTTTTGAGCCTTGATGTGTGGTGGGAAGGTGTCACCAGCCATCGCCGAGCGTCCTGCAATTGTTGAGAGATTGAGTGTGACTATAAAAACGAACGAAAATGAATTAAAAATCAATCAGATACGGACATCGCTTCGAACGATTTCGGAGATTGCGAAACACAATATAATAGGCGAATCTTTATCCATAACAATCACCGCGAAGCATCAGTAACAATAATAACGAAGCAAGTTCTAAAAAGGAGACCCGTGAACGCTAACTAAAATGTGATGACAGGAGAATGATGAAATCGAGCCTATCGCACTCCCGAAGGTCCGGGTTGGCTCGTTTCCTTGTCCTTGATTCCCTCTGTGAATTGCCTCAGCCTGCTTGGATCACGAGGTACGGGCTTTTTCTAAAACGAATCGATTGAATATTGTATTTTCTATTCATAAAAATGTTAAATTGATGCATTGGTCAATCTACGAAGTATGATCTTATCAATTAGTTATCGATAGTCTAGAGAACTCACCAAGAAGGTTTGCTTCCTCTTGTTACTGCCCGGAACGACGACCAGTTCAGTCTGAAAGTGAGTTATTTCGACTTTGAAATATTAATTAAGCACATTGTTTCCTTAGCTTACATTAACTTTGCTGCAGATAGGAATTGATGGGACTGAAGCAGGATTACCTCCTGCCCGGCACTCCCTTTCTCCTTCTCCTTGGCCCGTTCCTCTCTGTGCTTGCGAGCGAGGTCGGTCAGGTATTTCTAGAAAATAGATAGCACATTATTACCGTATTTATTCAGAATGCCGAGTTCTACTACCGAAATACTACCAGATGTCGGCCAGGTATTTCTGGGAAATTCACTGTTTTAAGAAATTAAATACGCTGATAGTAGAATAATCCCAACCCATCAGCGAACCACTCTCTTCCTCAGATTTGCTCAGATGTTCAACGAAAACAATGAACTTCCTATAGTCCTTCTGTACCTACATGAGCTCAAAATGCTTACCGGCACTTGAACGACTCGTTTCGGTTGTTGTTCGTCTTTCTTCACGTGTTTTCTGCATACCGTCACTCGCTTCTCATGTTTGACGAACCAATCGATTGTCTCGCGGCCTTGCTCGGTTATCTGAAACGAGTTTAACTATTTTACTACCGATTTGAGTTATTTCTAAGTTACCTGCGACAAAAACTGTCTCAACTTATCCAAGAAAAGAAATATTCAGACAGTGCTCACATTGATCAAATTGGAGAAGAACTTCTTGGCAACCTTCGGGTCCTTCGGAGAGAACAGGAAGGGGATGGCTGGATCTCCACACAGATCGCACTTGCGATTGAGATGAGATGCTTTTCTCTGAAAATGATCAAATGTTACATCTTCAACTTGCTTTTTTTGACGAATACGTTTCATCAATCCCGAAATAGACTAAATGACCGCATACTTATTGTTAGTCGCATTACTGCATGTCTAGTAATCGTAAAGCCCCTCAACGATGTCAATAGCTTACCGGTGGTGGTTGAATCCCGACCTCCCTTATGAGTTCTCGGTTGAACGTTGGCTTGAACTTGACCGGGACCGAGAGCGCTCCTTTGAGTCTCCGTTCCTCCTCGGTTTCCTCGGGCGCGGTCTCGATGGACTGGAATGGTGAAATTGTGAGGAATGAGGAGACGACTCGATCAAGAATAGCTGGATGAAGTTTTCCTATCACTACAACTTCGAAACCTGTGTCTGCAGTGTGTACAGCGAATGATTCATATAAAAATTTTTTATGAACATTTGCAAGTTTCAACTAGTTTCGGGATTACTTTTGCATTTGGAGTCTCTGTGTCTTAAAACTCAAAATATCGTCTTCACTCACCTTGGGAATCTCCCTCACGGCAATGTGCAGCTTGCAGAAGAAGGCGCGATTATAGTTCTTGCGAAGGGCCTGGAAATATCGTGACTGAGGTTTGATTGTGATTTTAGCTCAGGTTCAAACACCATATTGATCCTTCTCTGATTCTAAGGAAACATGGACGCTGTGAAACATATCAGAGAGCTTGGATAGTAAAACCTTCACTCTTATAGTTCTGCGCCCTAACCAACGCAAGCTATCTCAATCATGTTCAATCATCAAATATGAACTCACAGCCACTCTCGCCCTCGGATTTGTCGGCAGAAGGATGATCCTGTCCACTAATTCGTTCCAATTCATCTCCAGAGTGATACCCCACTATCCCAGCCAGTAAAATCAACTCACAGCCACTCTCGCCCGGTGATTCGCCGTCAGCAGTATGATCCTGTCCAGGAACTGTTCCCGGTTGTACTCATTCGTGGGCGTGCCCTCGTACTGGACGGTCGGCTTCTCGCACAGATAGCACGTGCGCGGCTCCACGATCCCGGCGTACTGGAATTGGATCTGATTGGAGTTAGGGTTAGGCAATGCGGTACGAGGAAAAGTAATGTGTAATAGCTCATAACCTTGCTTCATGTAATTTTATGCAAATGATGCAAATTACGACTATCCCGTCAAAGTAAGAAAGGCGATTCTAATCACCTCTAGAACCAATTCAAAATCCTAGGCGAAAAAAGAAAATGAATTATTTAACTTTTGAGAATCTTTCACTCGCCTGATCTCTGATCGGAGGGGTGTAATCGACAAGCTGATTCCGGAAGAAGGGCCGGGTGTTGTCCGAAGCCGGCAAGAATCCGGCTCTGAAAAATCCGGTTCACATGAATACGGCTCTGAGACAAAAGCTGCAGCATAATTGCTCTTCAGGAGCAGAAGCACAATCACACTCACATTTTCCCATTTTCCCAGATGATTGTGTCCGTTTTCCGCACGTATGGCGGTCGGGGAGGAGTGGTTTGAGAGACGTACGAGGGGCCGGGTTGGCTGGGCATTCCATTCGCTGCCTCGTGCCCGTTGCGAGCGGTCCCGTTGAGCGGCCGAGCCATGCCCGTGGTGGGGCAGTAGACCTGGAATGTTTATAGTTTTGTATACTGACTTACTTCCACCAATCGAAGTCCCGTCTAACTGCACTTTTTTGGCGTACTCGTGAAACTCATCCTATTATGCAACTTACCAGAAAGATTTTCATTTGAGTCCCGAGTTCTTAGTAAAGTGATAACTCACATCCGCAATAGGTTCGCTCTTCACTTCAGGGAATCCTTCATCCAATGGTTCTTCTTTGATGTCTTTCTTCTGCTCGTCTTTCTTATCCTCTTCCTTTGGTTTCTTCACTCTGGATGGTTGAGAAGGGCTGCCCTGATTCTGTCCATCACTATCCACCGGTTCCTCCTTGATCTCTTTGCCTTTCGTGGATGATGAAGGGTTCGCATCTGAAAAGATGAGCATAGTGAAATATTCTAAATATTTTCATCCCATTAGGACGTTAGTCGTGTTTCATGCACTTGAGCAATCACTAACCTTCTTCCTTCGCAACCGCACTCGGACCGGAAGGTGACGGAATGAGCTGAGTAACGATCGGTCTGGGCTGTGACGGACCCGGCCTCGGCAGTGCTGGGATTACGACGGGGATAGGGTCTGGAATGAACGTTCTTGTTTCTGACCCACATTAGACCATGCCAACCGCATGTACGAGGTAGGATTGAGCGTGATAGGGAGAGAATACTTTGAAGGAATATGTGGGGCCAAACCACAGGAAAGCGCAGGTATTTCTACTTCTTATCGCAATTTTCAATCTTCCTAGCTGCACCGTCAACTGCACGTCAGAGTGTGTGACACTTTTCATAGTGTTAATATGTTTCAGAAGTTTGTTCCTACCTGTTCTCATCGCTTGGAACGGCACAGTCGGCACTTCGTCTTTCATAGAGTGCCAATATGTTGCAGAAGTTACAGAAGGTCTAACCTGGTCTCATCACTTGGAACGGCACGGTCGGCACTTCGTCGGGCTGCGTCCATCTCGGGAGTGGCTTGTTCTGCAATGGATGTGTTTGAATCGTAAGTATTGTTCTCACGTTTCCAAGGATTTCTGACTATTTTAATTATAGAGGTTCGAATAGTCAGACAGCGTTATCAAAAGATCAATCTGGCACTCCGATCTCGCGGCGGCCGTTGTGAAATCGGAAACGGCCAGTCGTGTGATGGTTTCCGATCTCAGCTATACAACCCGTTACTGATTCAACCCCCTGGCAACACTACAACCAAGAGATCAACAGGTTATGAGTACTGATTGATATGAAACGACAACGATAAGCCAAGAAAATGATCACACTAACCTTTTCCAGCTCCCTTTTATGCTCGAAATGCCTGAACTGGAATATTTCGATGAGATGCTTGAAGGCCTTGTTGAGCTCGCGGCAGGAATTCTGGAATGAATCAGTTTTACGACTCAAGAAAAGCTCGATTACCTACCCTAGGGCCCCTACAAGGCCATTTTCATGCATACCGCCCTAGAATGATGAAAACAGCAGCAAAGAACATCACAAATGACAGACCAGTGCATCAACTTGTTGGGCGGAGATGGATTTCCCGAATGCCGGCCTCTCAATCCACACATTGGGCCAATCCTCGAAGATTGTATGAGCGAGCACCTCGAGGGCCGAGCTGATTCTGTAATTAATTATCTGATTTATGCAAAGTTTAGACTCGAATCGACGAAATATAAGCCTAAGGCATCAACTTGAGCTGATTCTGCAAAGGTTTAGGCTAAGATATGCTAACTTCAACTTTAAATCGATGAAAAACGACCTTATGAGCAGTCCAAAACGTGCAGACCAGCCTAATCTTCAACTAACAATATGCTAATTCACACATTATCGCTCGAAACAGTAAGGAGGCGCATATGTGAAGGGTAGTTAGCAATTTTATGGCTAATTAGACGTGAAAATAGCTTTAACTCACTGTGAAATCTGCTGGCCCACCACTCCATCGACTTCTCTGTTGATATGCTGGGCTGTGGCGACGGCTTTGTTCAATCTCTCCAAATACCCGGCACACTGGCCCGATTGCATGCCTGAGGGAACAACAAAAACAATAATATTATTGATTTTAATAAGGGAAAACAGTAATAAACAACAAGCGCGTCTCTTCGCGTCTAGGCCTTACTGCCGTTAGCGCGACATTCAATGCGCGCCATTCGCCGGTTTCCGGTCGCGCGCGAAATGCACCCCTTGGCGCACGCCCGACATTCACCGGAACCAGTCACGCGCGAAACGCACCCCGTGGCACACCATTGTGAAACATCACCACGCACCAATGCACTCTGCAACATTTTGACTAGTGAGAAGTGAGAGTTTCAAGGAATTGATATTATTTCTGTCAAAGAACTAAACTTTTGACAAACATTTTCCATTTCAGTGACGGTAGTCACCTCAAAGCATAGCAACCAGCAATTGGGAGAGCCGGAGCGCGATCCGTGATTTATCATATTTTATTTATTTATCATATGAGACTTGCAAAAAAAATCAATAATGGCATATTGTACGTTGGACTTGGATCTTAAAGTTCCCCTCCACACCTGCATTATTTCGAATTCGCGCGCAATCAGCGAGGAGGGTAGATCAACGACCCCTCCCATTTCTCACATGAAAGAGAGCGAGGGGGAGTGAGAGAGCGCCAGAGAAAGAGAGATATCTCTCGTCTGATCTACCCTCCTCTCCCATGCAAATGGCGATCAATTCTCTCTCAACTACAGTACATTACGAAATCCGTACGAAACACCTCTTCACCCTTGATCAGGAACTCATCTTTGAAAAATCACCACGGGCTTCAAATGCATTTTTATGATTTATAGTTTCTTCGTTTACATAACATTGGCGCTCGGTTAAAACATAAAATCGAATAAAAAGTGGGGGTAAGTTTTGGTGTGGAGGGGAACTTTAATGCTTTCATGAATAAAGTTTATGCCTTCAAACTCAGAATTTCATCTCAGTCTCCGGATATACTGGAATCGACTCGCTCCCATTGCAGAGGTCTCCCTTGCAGTAGCACGTAGTTGTCTTGGTGATATGTTCTGCGATACAGCCATCCGAACCCTTCATGTAGATTCATTACTCACTTAACTGTGCACGCAGTAGTATCGGTACGTAACCATATAGGAAGCAATAACAATAGGAAAGGTCGACGTGGAAGCACCTCTACCTTTTCATTATAGAACCGTTCATACGTATGATCCTCGTCTTGGTATCTATGAATTGATCCTCGATACATCCATGCAATGCACATCGTTGATTCGGGAAAGTCGGCCTGGAAAAAACTTTGAGAGGTGAAGAAATAAATTAGACATAGGGGATATTGTTCAAGTTTAGGTCGAAGTTGCCTATTACAGAGCATGAAAAGAACATGCTCTTGAGAATCTAGCACTTCTATCTAAGCTGTGCTCTGAATTTCTTGATCTCTCCGATCACAATGCTCTCTAGCCGATCGGAGAAAGCGATGGAATATGTGAAAATAGATACCGATAACCTTTGAACATTCCGGTAAATCTCACCTCGATTTTCTCGAATTCCATCGCAAACCAGCACGTGATAGCAGTGGAGGCCGGAAGGAGAGCACAGAAGAAGAAGAGAAGCGGGATGAGATGCATCCCTGTCGTACGGTAGTCAGTCGGTGATCGATAAGGATACGGTAATTGGTTTGCGAGAGTAAAGGGGTAGGGTAGTTGTAATGGGAAAAGAGAAAATTTCAGTAAGATAATGTTGAAAGGATAAAGAAGCCTAAAATTTTGGAAAAGGAATGAAAACATGATGAATAAGCGCCTAATAAAGAATTGAATGCAGAAGCAGGAAGAAGTTTGCGAGTATGATTCAGCATGAGAACAAAAAGCAACTTCATAGGCGTGATGGAATGATTCTAAGCGAAATGTAAAAACACTCGACACTTCTAATCTTTTTGGCTCAGACATTCTCAATTGAGTATTCTATCCTTACTGTTGTCATCCTGACTCCTCACACAGAGCGGTTCATAAACCGAGAGGGCCGCGCCAAAAGGTACAGAAGTTCCGAAACATCACGATAAGAATTCTAAATGAGCTGAGTTCGTCATGCACCGATCACGACTGCAAGTGCTGTAAGGGAAAAGGCGCAGGCTACTTGTTTACATCACATTGAAATAACAAAAGAGGATAATCCTCATTGATTGAACCATTTCCATAGCTAGTCTCTCCATTTACATCTCCCTCTCTTTCCCCTCTCCCCTCCATCCTCTCTCCTCCATTCCTTCCCTCATTCTCCCGTCTAGTCGTCGTCCGATGTGGTTGACCCTTTCTCTTCTCCTCCTCCTCGGCCCCGTTTTCGTGTGAGTTTGCTGCGCTAGGGCAGGAGCTAGTGGGAGCTCGACCTACTATGGTATGGGCTATAGCACGGTAGCACAGGGAGTGCTGAACTAACACGATAGGTGTCACGCGCTACAAGGGTGTGGCTCTCGCGCTGGTCGATTGGGCTTTCGAGGTGTACGCTATTGTGCTGTGAGGGGGACTCCGTCAATACAGTATGCTTCTGCAATCAGTTCGCGATCATTCGTTGCATTTCAGGGTCTCCAAAGACTGTGAACTGTACAAGCTGCCGACGGCTGGCAAGTGCACGATTGACATCAACTGGAAGGTACGGTGATGAGGTTACGTTAGGGTTATGATAGGCGTACGATAGGGTACAGGATGAGTACTGTCACGGTAGGGTAGGGTAGGGTACGTTAGGGTTACTGTGGGGTACGGTAGGGAGCGGAGGGGATACCGTGGAGTACTGTAACGTGAGGATATGGTAGGGTACGGTAGGGTACGGTAGGGTTACTGTTGGGTACGGTAGGGAGCGGTGGGGATACCGTGGAGTACTGTAACGTGAGGATACGGTATGGTAACGGTTGGGTTATGGTAGGTTCACCGTAGGGTACGGTAGGTTTACTGTTGGGTACGGTAGGGTACGGTGAGGCAATGTCACGGAGAGTACGGTAGGGTTACGGTAAGGGTACGGTGGGATTACTGTGGAGTACTGCTAAGTGAGGGTACGGTAGGGGTATGATAGGGGTACGGTAGGGGAACGGTATGGTTACGGTGGGATTACAGTGGAGTACTGTTAAGTGAGAGTACGGCTAGGTACGGGAGGATACGATAAGTTATGGTAGGGTTGCGATCGGGATGCGGAGTACTTATTGTTAGTACAGTAGATTACGAGAAGGTACGGTATGATAGGCTTTCAGTATGGTACAGTATGGATACTAGGGATGACAAAACGGCGACGGAAGACGGCGATTTGCCTTGAGAGAAGCGCTAATTGATCGAAGCCGGCTTGGATCGACATGCAAATTGATCCAAGCCGGCTTCGCCGTCCCTCTCCCTTCCTTGTCCGCCTTGAGGCCGGGTTGAAGACGCGACAGACTCAGAGAACTCTTTGAATAAACGAACAATTGAAATTCTCGATTGACGCCGGGGATCCGTCCATAATTGATCGATTTGCATACGAAGCCGGCTTGAACAGGGATAGAGACTCGTGGCCGGCTTGAGGCCGACTTGAGAGTCTCGTCAAGCCGGCTTCGCACGCAAAAGCATTAATTTGCCGACTTGTGGCCGCTTTCCGATTTGTCATCCCTAATGGATACTACAGGGCTCCGTAGGCTAGGGTAGTTTTCCCATTGGGGTACGATATGGTTATTGTGGAGTAGGGTTGGGTTACCACAGGGTACAGTAGGCCTTTGCTTATTGTGTGGTACGGCCACTTATTGTGGGGCACTTATACATGTATGGAATGTTTACTGTGAAGAGTGCTAAGAGATGTGGTTGGGGTACGGTATGCTTACACTAGGGGTTGCGGTAGGAGTTCGGTGGGGCACGTAGGCACATTGTGGTACTGTCGGGTACTATAGTCTATAGATGTTATAAGGGTTAGAAAAAAGACAGGCGCATGATAATATCATAATTTCATCTTAATTTCATTTCTCGAGCTTTTCAGGTACATAGTGACAAGCAAGCACTCGCAACATGCCTCGAATACTTTCCGACTACGTTCGTAGAGGGAAAGATGAAGGGAGACAAGACAACATGTACAGTCAGTGAGTGATTATGCTTCTTCATTGTTCAAGTCCAATTTTTGTGTTTCGTATTCATGGTTTCTGCTTTTTCCCTGGCATATTGTAATACTTCCTTCTATTCACTAGATTACCGAATTTTGTTGCAGCCGCTGCGTATCAATGCGTGAATAGCGATCATATTCTGATGTACGACAAGTGTTATTACTTCCCGAAAACTGGGGTACGTCTGACCACTGAAATCTGAATGTATGATGAATTTGCAGACTGATTACCACAAGCATAAAATCTCTGAGTATGTGACAATGGATGCAGCTACAAAGAGAAGTACAAAGTGTGATGGCGGCAAATTGGCCGTCGTTTATTCGAGTACTCACGCCAAATTCCTCGGAAGTGAGTTACTGTAGTCACGCGCACCGTGGTGCGATTTCCTAAACGTCGTCCTTACAGTGAAAGCCCACCGACTAGGCATTGACAAGCTGGGAATCGGAATGACCGCGGACGGGAAGACAATTGATGAAGAGAATGGCAAGAAGAGTATGCTCCACAAGAAGATGTGGAAGCTTGTGGAGGGTTAGCTCTCCATTTATTGAAACAACTCAAATGTCTACTTTAGGTGATTATGTTGATGGAGAGAAGATTGTTCCGTTGAAAAATAAGGAAGATTACCCGGAAAAGGCAAAATATCTGTTCATGCGAACTCGCACCGACCACGTTTACAGTCGAATGCAAGGCAGTTTTGAGCGGGCGACAGGAGATGTTGAGTGAGTTTTAAAAAGTACAACTGTAATCTATTATGCACAATTCAGAGTAACCTTCGCTTGCGAAGTCCCGGCGGTGTTCACTGAGGGTACGTTGATCAAATATTTTCGAAAATGTATATGTCTGTTGTAGAGCAAGAATGGTACTGCGATAAACTGGGATCCAAAGGACTCGGACTTGGTAAGCCAACGACAACCATGTTGCGATTCAACTGCTGGATTTTCCGCGACGAAAATTATGAACGATCTCTCTCAGATGCCGTATACGATCACGCGCCATTACCCGCTATTGCTAAGCCAGAAGAGGCTGCGAAAAAGTTCCCCCGCTGTCTCTACATCACCGCCAGCAAGTACACGTACAAGGGAGACGCTGCTGATATGAAGAACATCAAGGGGTACTAGTCTCCGCCCCCAGAACTTGTAGACTTGTTGGACCGGCCTCTCTCATTCCCGTCCTCACTCCTCACTCAGAGCGGTCCATAAAGAGAGAGAACCGGGGCCAAAAAGTATAGAAGTTCTACGCTCCTTCGCAATTTAGCCACGCCTCCATTTTTCAGTTGCCAAGAACGCCCGTCCTCTCTACACTCAACTGGCCTGGATGATGGTACAGCAGAGCATGGTCTTTACGCTAAGTTTGTGAGTTGAAAACTCGTGAAATTTTCCCAGTCAAGCTCATGAAATTGGTGTCTCTGAATTTATGCATTAGTGTGTACCAGTGTGTCGGAGCAAACAAACCGGTCAAACCCATTTCTTTATTATTCCAGAAGAACAAGGGCAAACTTCGATTAGCCGGTTACAAGGAGAAAAAAATCACCAAAGAAGTGAGCTGGGCGACTTCAATTTTCCGATTTCAATCCGATTTCCAGGATGCCGTGCAAGGAAAATGCCAAGCAGTTGACAAAAGTATCCTCGAAAAACTCCAAAAGCAATGGAAATATCTCAAGCATAATGGATACGTTCAGGTATCGACCTTGGGTTGCTTAAAATTGGGATATTTCTTGAATAACATACATTCAGCAATCGCCTGTTTCGAAACTCTTTTGGGAGGACAACTATCCTCGAAACGAATGCTCGGATTTCCCCGGAGAAAGCATCACTGTCGGAGTGCAAAATGGTTTCTCTAGGACTTGATTATGCGTCCAATATTGTCTGTTCAGGCAAGAAAATCGATATGCCCGCTGAGGTTCGCGCGCCGGCCGTTTGCTCGATAAGTACGTTGTTTATAACATATTTTTCCACGAATTGAATATTTTTCAGTCTTCTTCCAAGAATGCGAGAGCAAGATGGTGTTTGAGGGCAAATCGCCCTGCGGAGATAATAAGTCGCCCCTGGACCAGCAGCTTATGATCGAGTGCAAGAGCACGAAAGTGTATAATGCCGTTACGAAAGGCTTCTTCGAATGCAATTGTCCGGAGCAGCACGAGAAGTCAGTGGATCCTCAAAAAGGAGATGGCTGCAAATGTCAGTATTCAAATTTTGAATTAATTGAACATATTTAATTCAGGGAAGCATAACAAGTACTGTGCATACCTGAAATTCGGTAGTGACCGAGCGTCGTTTTTCGCTGAAAGATCCGATGAAGAGGAAAGAAATCTACAAGGGAAGCATGCCTATTTTAAAGAAGACGGATCCGAATATGACGTTCCTGCTTTTGGCGACGAGTACACGACTTATAATGACCTTGTGAGTTACAGTTCATTCAAATTCATCCACTATGACATCATGGTCAGCGCTGGTGAGCGTGCCGTGTCGTAGAAACATTTTTAAAAATTCAAATCTTTCAGATGAACGCAGCTGTAGTACGTGACGGATGCAGATTGACAGTCTGGGGCGCAGGACAGGGCTACCTTCCGCCAAATTTCGCCCTGCTCTCCGAGGCCAAGTACGGCACGCACCATGTGAGTGTGCCCCAAAATATCAATTTTCTCTGATTTTGACAAACTTAGAGTAGGGACTCACCGTATTTCTTTCTTTCTCTGCCGAGCCATGTATGGCGTTGCATTCAGATTAGCTAACATTGTACACACACACCTCATTTCAAATGCCCATTTGCATAACAGCGGTTGTTCCATATATCCAAGAATTTCCGATGCCCGTCGCGTTGCAGGTGCCCAACGAAGGGGACGGTTCGCTCGCCGGAGCCACAGTGGGCATGGGTGCCTCTGCCGTCACTTGCAAGTGCCCGGGCCTGGAAAACAAACCCTAGTCGAGAAAAAGAAGAAATGCAGTAACCTCGCTGCCCACACCCCCTGTTGAGGCTGTATGCATAAAGCGAGTGATGTCTGGAGTTCATTTACTGAGTACTTTTGTTGGCTTAGGAAGACACAATGCTACAAGTAATCAGAAGAGGCTGCTTTTCCAAGCTTTGGATGGGAGTTGGGAACAGTATTGTGGGAGAAGAGGCCTTGTGATCTACTTCAGATGATCTACTTCAGATTTGTGTTGTGTGCATCAAAGTTTGCGATGAGTGCTACTTTGAGAGGAACTTGTCAAACAACTTGTATACAAGTATCAACAAATTGAGGTGATTTACCAAGTGATTTTCATCTCAAAATACGAATTCAAAGTGCTGGCTTTCGGAGTGAGTGAATGCAGAAGCAGAATGGGCACTTCTTGGATTTCTGGCCCAGCCTTCGCTCACAGAGTATTCTATCCCTACCATTCTCATTTTCCACCTCGGTTGGCCAATGCGAGCGGTTGTTCTGGACCAGATATCCAAGAAGTTCCGCAGAATGATGTGCAGGTTCCTGTGCAGCAAGAGGAAGAAGGAAGGTCGTAGTTGCTGCACAATCGGAGAAATCGATCATCAAAGCGATCGAATTTCCATCTCACCTCACAATGAGGCAATAAGAGAGGATAATCCTCATTTATTGAGCCATTTCCATAGCCAATCTCTCAATTTACGTTCCACTCCCTCCCTCTCACCTCCTCCTCACCACTTTTCTTCTTCTCCTTCCCTCATTCTCCCGTCTAGTCTTCATCCGATGCGGTCGACCCTCGCTCTTCTCCTCCTCTTCGGCCCCGTTTTCGTGTGAGTTTGCTATGGTAGCTAAGGCTACGATGGATCTGGATAACTCAGAGAGGAAGGTGAGAGTTGTTACGCAACGGTAGCGCATGGACCTCGGTATCATGGGAGCGTAGTCTTCTTGCGATGACCTTTTGCGGTGTGCAGGTTACAGTAGACGCCTTGACACTGGATGTTATGTAAAATTGCTTGTGTATAAAGTGTAAGAAAGGCGGAGGACCTGAATTAATGAACTCAGTCCGCGATTTCTTGTGCTCAACTGTTGTTTCTAGCGCGACTACGGTATTTAGACGAAAGCTCCGGGTTTTAGAAGTCTGTTTACAATATTCAGTTCGCGATAATACGTGATCAGTTACGGCAATAGGCGTGGATACTGTTCGGGACTTGCTGAAACGTGTGAAAATAGTCGCAGCCCACCGACAGTCGTTTACGAACTCGATCGAAATGTTATCGCATTCAAATTTTGTAATAAAGCAATAAATGGAGATAATCCTCATTCATTGAGCCATTTCCATAATCAATATCTCAATTCTCATCTCCCTCTCTCCCCTCCCCTCCTCTCCCTCCTTCATTCCTTCCCTCATTCTCTCGTCTAGTCGTCCTCCGATGCGGTCGACCCTCGCTTTTCTCCTCCTTTTTGGTCCCGTTTTCGTGTGAGTTTGCTACATAGGGAGTTTGACTAGCTAGGGCGTGGGGGTGTGGTAGACTAACATACCTCGTATGGGATACGGCTCACAGGACGGTTCTGAATTCGAATCTGTTGCACGATAAGGGTGGCGTTTGAATGAGCTCAGTTCACGATCAATACTGGTACTAGGATACTGTAGGGAAGAAATGTCTGACATCGATCAGGCTTGCGAAGCGTGTACATTACAGTACTGTGGTGTCTAGGGGCTACATCATTACCGTATGCCTCCATATACAGTGTGCGATCAATCGTTGCATTTCAGGGTCTCCGAAGACTGTGAACTGTACAAGCTGCCACGGTCTGGCAAGTGCACGATTGACATCAACTGGAAGGTACGGTGGGGATATGGTAGGGTTACTGGTATGGTAGGGGTACGGTAGAGATACGGTAGCATATGGTGAGGTTCGGTTGGGGTACGGTTGAGGTCCGGTGGGATGCATTAGTTGTACTTTCTGGCTACTGCTGGGTTACTGTAGAAGTACGATAGGGTACGTAGGGTACTGTTTATTACGGCTGGGGTACCATAGGGGTACTGTATGGCTACTGTACTTTATGGCTACTGTACCGGTACGAAAAGGGAACTATTGCGTTACCGAAGGGGTACTGCTGGTTACGGTATGGATACTGTAGGGGTACTAATGTGCTACTGTAGGGGTAAAGTAAAGGTACGGAAGGGGTACGGTAGGTGCTGTCGGGTACTGTAGAACAGAGTTGGGTATGATTTGGGTTTGAAAAACGGTACGGTTTGGGTGTGGTTGTATGCGAAACAGGGAGTATTATTTCATTTCTCGTGCTTTTCAGGTTCACGATGACAAGCAATCCCTCGCGACATGCCTCGAATACTTTCCAACTACGTTCGTAGAGGGAAAGAAGAATGTAGACAAGACAACATGTACCGTCAGTAAGTGATTTCTGTCGTTTGTTGAAAACAATTCAGCATTTCATTGAAAAAGTTGATGGGACGTTTAGGAATCTCAAACCGAACAAGTTTCGAAATGTTCTGAAACGTATTCGTAACATAACGACACTTTTTTCTATTATCGGCTTCGATTCAGTAGATTACCGAAATCCGTTCCAGCGGCTGCATACCAATGCGTGGACGACAATCACCATCTGATCTACGACAAGTGCTACCACTTCCCGAAAGATGCTGCGGTTTGTTCGAGCTTGACGACAATACATTTTAATGGAACTTCAGGGAAACTACGTCAAGGGAACGATTGCGAAGTATCAAGCAATTGACCCAACAACGAAGAAAAATCTTTGCGAAGGCGGCAAATTATCCGTTTTCTACTCTAGCACGCACGCCAAATTCGTCGGAAGTGAGTTTGAGGAATTGAAGATGTTGCGAAAAATGTCTGATGTGGCTGCTGGAATTTCGCTGCATTATCATTACTACTCATGACTGAATAACTGGTGAAGCACACCTTAAAAAGGCTTTATTTCAGTGAAAGCTCACCAGCTTAAGATTGACAAGCTGTGGATCGGAATGACCGCGGATGGAATGACGATTGAGGAGCCGAAAAAGCTCATTCACAAGGAGCTTTGGAAGCTTGTGAAGGGTAAGCTCCGCCCCTTTTGGCCTTTGATTTACAATCTTAGGTGACTACTGGGACAAGACCGGTCTCAAGCAAGTGAAGGACGATCAGTATCCTGCCGAAGCAAATCACTTCTTCATGCGAACGCACACCGACCACGTTCACAGCCGAATGCAAGGCAGCTTCGAGCGGGCGACGGGGGATGTTGAGTGAGTTGTAGATGGGGGGACGCCAAATTGTGCGATTTGGTAAGCATGGGCCTAGACCCTCTCCAGCAATGATAGTATGATGACCTGTATCGAATATCTTGGAAGGATGTCCGCCCATTTTACCGAGACGGTCTCTTGAAAATAATATGATCCATTCAGAGCAACCTTCGCTTGCGAGTTTCCCGCAGTGTTCACTGAGGGTAAGTTTGAATGAATATTTTTGCGAAAAAATAACTGTCCATTGCAGAGCAAGAATGGTACTGCGATAAACTGGGAGGCAAAGGACTCGGACTTGGTGAGGCGATGGCTCTTAGTGGAAATGTATCCTTAAAAATTGAACCGTCATTCTGCGCGATCTCTTTCAAGAAAATTTTTCCCAATCGACAGCTTCATTTGGCAGACACAAAATACGACAGTGGAAGCAGAGACTCTGGTAAAACCGTTTCACCCCGCTGTCTATACGTCACGGCGAGCAAATACACGTTCACTGGCGACTTTTCGGACACGAAGAATATCAAGGGGTAAGCTTCCCCCTTTTCGAATTAGGCCACGCCCCTTTTCAGCTGCCAGGAGCGCCCCTCCGATCTCCACTCGACCGGACTGGATGACGGGACTGCCCTGGAAGCATTGTACAAGCAACTGGTCAGGTTTCGAGACACTAGGTCGGATGAGCACATTCGGATGATACTTACTGGATGAGTACCACATTCCGTCAACTGCAAAACTGTTATTCTCTCGACCCAACATCAAACACGATTTTTTTTTCAGAAATCGCCGGGAAAAATGCGAATTGCCGCGCAAAAGTTCCTGATTAATGAAGCCAAGACAACTGGCACATACGTGCAACCGCGCTGCGCTGGACCGATCACAAATTTGGGGAACCTGTTCACTGCGCAGTCGTCATGGAGATTTTTCGATCACAACGGGGGACAACGGGTATGCTTCGTTGGATATTTTATGCTCTAACGAGTTCCAACTTCAGTACGCTTCGGCGCTACAATGGGAAACGAACTACCCACTGAACGAGTGCTCGGACTTTCCTAACGACAGTCAGACGCTTGGAGTGCGGAATGGTAATGAACTGTCGCAGTTCGTTCTCGAATCGTTATTTCAGGCAAACAAATCGATATGCCTAGTGAGATTCGCGCACGCGCCATTTGCTCGATAAGTGAGATTTTGGGAGAATTTTTTAATAATTATTTTAATTAATTAAATTTTGCAGGATTCTTCCAAGAGTGCGAGAACAGAAAGGCGCAGGCGCTGGCGACGGGCGGTGCTTTCCCTTGCGGCAAGCAAATGGAGTGCACGAACACGAAGCAATACCAGAAGGACACCAAGAGCAAGATAGTCAAGGGTGAGATCAAACTCGTTTCAGAATGATTTATTCCCAAATATTTGTCAATGGCGCTGTGTAGCCACAAACTGCTGTAGCTATATGAATTTTCAGAAGGTTTCTTCACTTGCGCATGCCCGGGCCCAGTCGAGAATGGCAGAAACATACTGCATGACGAGATCGTCGATGGAAACGATAAAACGTGCAAATGTGAGTGAGACGGAAATCAAACTCCCGTCTCAACAGCGTCCCAAAAGCGGACCATACACCCAATAAATCCCGAATATTCGATTGCAGGGATTGCTCGAGGTGACGCATGTGCGTATCTCATCTTTTATAAGAACAGCAACGAGCAGCAATATGAGTACTACGTACTGGAAGATAATGAGAGCGACTTCATAAGCGGAAAGAATGGAAAATTCGCGCCGTTGACTAAATACAATGATAAGGTGATTACAAATGATAGACATTACGCTGAACGCCTGGAGATCTCAGTTTCAATTTCGTACCAAACATCACTAGTTACGGAAATGGTTCACAATTGAATGCACTCATAACATCAGGGATCACTATATTCGCTCTTAATTTGAGGCTTTTGATTTAAACAAAATAGATTCTTTTTCAGCTGCAAAAGGTGATCGTCCGAGACGGGTGCACGATGAGAATCAACCACAAGAGGAGCGTGCGCGAGAAGCGAGGAGCGCCCATCACGCCCGAGCTCGGATTCGGCACGCACCCGGTGAGATTATGTGCCGGAACTTCTGCACTGTTAGCCCAGGACCTTATGGACCGCTCTGAGTGAGGAGTGAGGCGAGGAATGACAATTATAGGAGAGAATACTCTATTGGTGAGACCATGAACCGAAACTTCTGCGCTTTTTGGACCTGGGGTTCACTCTTTATGGACCGCTTTGAGACAGTAATGAGGCGAGGCCATCGTTCAAAGAGCAAATAATTGAGAAAAAAATATATAATCAGGTGCCCAACGCGTACGACAAGTCGCTGGGCGGAGACGGCACGGGATGGGGCGCCTCGTCTGCCGTGTGCAATTGCCGCAGCGGCGTCCTGTCGTAGCTGCAGCAGCTGCTGCAGCTGCAGCAACCCCGCCGGCTGTAGCTAATTTGAGAGGAGCAAAAGTAGTAGTTGCGTCCATCTCACTGAGCATTTCTGTACATGCGTCACGAGCATAAAGCGATAGTGACGCAAACTTTGTTCGTGAAACACTGCATGCAAGCAGACAATCAGAACAGATGACAGCGAACAGATATCGTATAGTTGAGATCCATAAAGAAAGAAGAGATGAGCATCAGGGCATAGTTCGCTGATGGTTTCTTATTCGATTTTACGCCATGGCGTATGTAAGCCTGGACAAATTGAGATACCAAATTTTCTATGATTTGCGGACACTCCATCATTGAAGCTGGAGACGCCGAGCATTTCTTGATTACCAAGAGCTTGATGAACAGTGAGCACAATTCTCAGAATATTATTGTATTGCTAATCGGAAAAAATGAAAAGCCGCCGATAGATGCAGGCTGCTCCATCAAAACACTACTCGCTATTTCAACTATTCATCGACGACTCAGCGGCTCAAATGTTCGCGTTAGTATCAGTGGTAGGGGTAGTTGCAAAATGCCATAACCTTGCAACAATTGAACAGCTTATTCTCAGTCTTGCGATCTCGAATGCATTCTCGAAGCGTTTCGAATAAAAAATGACCGACAAAAGTACTCGAGTGTTTATGTGCGTTCTCAATACAATACGAAGTTTGCTGCTTCCATGCTCCTCTAGAGAGAGCTCCTCACTCTTTCACAATACCGCATCAAGAGACTCAACTCTTTTTGATAACTTAATCAGCAGCTCATCATATTTTCTTGGCTTTTCTTCTTAGTTAGTGCTTGTAATGAATTCCAGTCGCCACGCGATTTCAACTCAATTCTCACAAATCGCAATCTCTTCCATCCAACTCCTCTCCTCAATATTGTTTCCCACTCCCGTAGAAAGCAAATGAATGAGTATGGTGTCTCGAGTACAGTGTCCTGAGAAAAAAAAACATGATAACGACAAATCAAATGAGTTCCAGACAACACTCACGTTCTGCGCATACGCATTTCCATTCTCTCTACCGTTCAACGCATTCCGATGAATAAGTGCTATCTCTAGCTAACATGCTCATTGTCACACAACAAATGATCTCCAGACATCACTCGCTTTATGCATACAGCCTCAAAGGGGGCGGGAGCAGCGAGGTTACTGCACTTCTTCTACTGGATCAAGGGCACTTGCAAGTGACGGCCTTTTGTAATTCACTTGTAGTGTCACAATGCAAATCAGGAGCTCCAGACATCACTCGCTTTATGCATACAGCCTCAACTCCCTTCTTCCCATCTACCGTTCAGCGCATTCCGATAAACAAGTGCTATCTCTAGATAACATGCTCATTGCTCACACAACAAATGATCTCCAGACATCACTCGCTTTATGCATACAGCCTCAAAGGGGGCGGGAGCAGCGAGGTTACTGCACTTCTTCTACTGGATCAAGGGCACTTGCAAGTGACGGCCTTTTGTAATTCATTTGTAGCGTCACAATGCAAATCAGGAGCTCCAGACATCACTCGCTTTATGCATACAGCCTCAAATCCCTTCTTCCCATCTACCGTTCAACGCATTCCGATAAACAAGTGCTATCTCTAGATAACATGCTCATTGCTCACACAACAAATGATCTCCAGACATCACTCGCTTTATGCATACAGCCTCAAAGGGGGCGGGAGCAGCGAGGTTACTGCACTGCTTCTTCTCCTCCTGTCAGTTGCAGGTGCACGCAACAAGCGATGCGCCCAGTCCATCCCACTCGCCGGCCAGCGTGCCCTGCGCCGCGTTCGGAATCTGAATAGAGATTTTTGTCGCAACATTTAATGAATGCGCGAAAGTTTGTCAATATGCGCCTACACTGCAGCCTTGTCGAATGACAATTCTGAACATTACGTTTGTCAATATGTGCCGCAACAATGACAAAAAACACGTGTATTTACATTCTATTGTTTTCTGCAGATAGCCCAGGAGGTCAATGATGAAAAGTCAAGTCAGTTTGTTTTATCAATGAAATCCCATTATCGCTCGCTTGTGTAGCAGGAATGTTTTATCTAATTCCATAAAGAAAGAAAAGCATCGTACACTGTGCGTTCCGTACGTTCCATCCTCGAGCAAATAGAAGTTGGCTCTTCCGTTCTTTTCCCAGTCACTTCCGTGAGCCATCACTGACGCCTTCAAAGAGCCTTTTTGGCGATTACGCCTTTTCGACAGTTCTTTACTTCGCCGAATCAGGGGTTCCCCTCTCCTCACTCTCCTCCCACCCTATCATCCCCCCTCCTCCTTCGAGGCAGAGAGCGGGAGAATGATCCGGCCCTGGTTCGGTGAAGTAAAGAAGTGCCGCATTTGAGATGACCATCAACCGAAGAAGCTCAACCCACCGTGCAGCCTTGACGAATGACAATTTGTTGCAGCTGAAAACAAACACTCATTTGTTCGCCAATCTAAAAACGCCATTACCTTGTCGTTGTGCGCAGCTCTGTTGAAGTCTTTATTCCACAGGTCAGTTCGTTGGTTGTTTGGCACAAATTTGTATAGGTTTCCTCCAAAATTCAGATGAGCACACATTGACGGATCGTTCCCTGAATTTCGAATTAGGTGGACGGTTTGGGCTAATGCTGCTCACATTTGCAAACTTTCTCCCCGTTGGGCTGCGTTTCTTCAGTGTGCACTAAATTGACGCCGGCATCGGAAAGGGGTCCCGGACAAATGCACTTGAAGAAGCCTTCTGCAATCGATTCAATTTTGCCTCGACGATTTTCCGTAATAAATTGTCCCGTAAGAAGTTTGTGCTACTCTTCCTCACCCCTCTGTAAGTTTTGGTGTGCCATTTCAAACGGACGATTCATCATCGAACGCAATTCAAAGGGATGCTCTTCCTTACCCTTGTTTATGTGGTTGTTGGTATCCGTCTGGAAAACATCCTTATTCGTGCACTCCTGCTGTGCGCTGCACGGCTTTCGGTTCTCGCACTCTTGGAAGAATCCTGGAATGAATTTAGAAAATAATAAAATAAATAAAATCACAAACTTAGCGAGCAAACGGCCGGCGCTCGAACCTCCGGGGGCATATCGATTTTCTTGCCTGCGAAGATGGGTAGTCAGTGAATATCCAGAATACTTTCTTACCATCCTTCAGTCCGAGTGTGGAGCTTGAACCGGGAAAGTCCGAGCACTCGTTCAGTGGATGCTTCGCATCCCATGGAATTTGCGATGAGGCGGCATACTTAAAAATCATTTAAAAAGGTTTTTTAATGTGAGTCACCTGTATCTTTCCGTGATGGTCAAGATGTCTCCACTTTTGGAACAGCAGTTTTCTGCTCTCGAGGTTCGTAACCTCTCCTTTGCATTTATCTTGCACGTACACTGTGTTGTGCTGAAATTGCGAGAAAGTTAGATATAGTTCTGATTTATTCCGAATTTATTGAGAACATTGAGAACTGAAAATGAGCTCACAACAGGATCCTTGACAACTTTCTCAACGATGTACGCAGCGAGTCGTGTCTTTCCCTTCGTTGCCTAAAAAGCCGTTCGTGCAAAAGCTCATTTATATTTCAAGATTGCACTAGTCGAACGCAAGCCAATTTGGCACTTGTGGAGTTCTTCGGAAGAATGATTACGTTACACTCATTCTATGCATTTTATTTACGTAGAATTAATGGTCAGGGTGGATGGTGGATAGGCACTTCCGGTGAACCCCACAAGAACCGACAATTTCGAAACTCACCAATTTCGCGTATAGAGCCGGGTCCGCCGTTCCGTCGTCCATTCCGGCAGAGTGCAGCGCGGACGGGCGCTCTTGGCAACTGAAAAGGGGCGGGGCTTGAAATGGGCGGGGCTTGGAGGGGTGTGGCTTCCCGTACCCCTTGATGTTCTTCATGTCCTCATACGCGCCGGTGAACGTGTACTTGTTCGCAGTGACGAAGAGACAACGCGGCTGGGCAGGGTCCCGCTTGTCGTACTGGGAGTCTGCACGGAGATTGTACAGTCAGTCTATTATTCAAGGAACTCGAAGTACTGCGGGGGTCACTGTTAAGCCAGCGAGCATTCAAGGTCTGAATGGAAAGTCGGTATACGTGGTAACTCAAATACCTTTCTTTAGAGTCATGAAGTACTTTACAGTTGAGATTTTTGTAAAGAGCTGGAAGGAGATGTAAAGCACTTCATGGATCCGAAGCATGGTACTGCATTCTCTGACGCCCATTTTGACTCTCACAATAACTGACCGATTCCAAGCATCGGCAGCTTATTGCAGTACCATTCCTGATCTGAAAAGCATGATTTTTTTGAGTATGTGAATTCGAATTTTGACGAGCAAAACGTACTCGCAAGGTACACGGACTCGAACTCGCAGGCGAATGTTGCTCTGCAATCAGATGATCAGTCGGCACTTTTGCCGTTCCGTGCCAGGCTCCACCGGGGCCCTCCCTCCTCCCAGTGGGCGGGGGGCGGAGTCAAGGGGGTGGAGCCTGGCTCGGAACGGCAAAAGTTCCGATCAGTCAATACCATTTCTGAAAGGCAGGAAGGGTCCAACTTACTCAACATCCCCAGTCGCTCGCTCAAAACTGCCTTGCATTCGGCTGTAAACGTGATCGGTGTGGGTACGCATGAAGAAGTATTTTGCCTCGGCAGGATACTGTTCGTCCTTCACTTGCTTTAGACCGGTCTTGTCCCAGTAATCACCTGAAATGAGCTATCTTTAGAGGGGCCAGCAGCGGGCGGAGCTTACCCTTCACAAGTTTCCACAGCTCCTTGTGGATGAGTTTTTTCGGCTCCTCAATCGTTTTTCCATCCGCGGTCATTCCGATCCAAAGCTTGTCAATCTTGAGTTGATGAGCTTTCACTGGAAACAAAGCGTTTGTTGAACAAGGCAAAATACTTCACTAATACTAACCACAGAATGAGATATGTACCACAATAGATCATATCTTCACATTTTCAACTCACTTCCGACAAATTTGGCGTGCGTGCTGGAGTAGAAAACGGATAATTTGCCGCCCTTGCAAAGAGTCTTCGACGGATCCGGATCCGTCTTTTGGTACTGCGCAATCGTTCCCTTGACGTAGTTTCCCTGGAATTTCATTCAAATTGAACTGCTTGAAGCACGAATAATGGACACTTATTTCTAGCTCAGGCTCTACACACAGATTATTCTCATCAATACTAGCAGTTGTTCAGAGCCAAACATCAAAGAAGTTCCGAATAAACCCCACCGCAGCATCTTTCGGGAAGGAGTAACACTTGTCGTACATCAGAAAATCGCCCTTCACGCACTGATATGCAGCGCCTGAAATGGGAAGTATTAATCGTTTTTGTAATGGAACTGTTAATGTATACGCTTCGATTTTTTAGACACCATAAAAATTTGTCTTTGTTTTAGGCATACGTTTCAGAACGTTTCGAAAATTTTGGTATGATATTCCTAAACGTTCCATCACTCTTTTTCAATGGAATCTTTAATTGTTTTCGACAAATTGCGGAAACCACTCACTGACGGTACATGTTGTCTTGTCACCATTCTTCTTTCCCTCTACGAACGTAGTTGGAAAGTATTCGAGACATGTTGCGAGGGCTTGCTTGTCACTGTGAACCTAAAAAGCTCGAGCAATGGTATTATGCTAGAATCGCGCTTGCTCATATCATTCGATCGAAGTGTCAAGGCCCTACAGATACACTACCCGCACTCTGCAACAATGATATTGGATCAGTGCAATAACTCCCTAGTTATTGCTACCTCACACATTATCCTTGTTCCTTGCTACAAACTTTACGATGTCTACCGTACGTATTCCTATAACATACCGAGACCCTATCGTAATCCTACCGTAACTCCACCGTAACCTTACGATAGCCGTACCGTAATCATACCGTGACCCTACCGTGACCCTTCCGTGACCCTACCGTAACCACACGGTGGCCCACTGTAGCTTTACCGTTCCCTTCCGTAACAATATCGTACCCTACCGTAGCCCTCCGTATCGCTCCATACCGAACCCTCACAGTTAGCCTGCAGTACCACCATACTCCTACCGTTTCCCTACCCCTACCGTAGCCTTACCGTAACCCTACCGTAACCCTACCATACCCCTACCGTACAGTACGGTACCCTACACCCAACCCCAACCCCCCGGTCGTGTTACTCCACAGTATCCCCACCATAACTCTAACGTACCCCACACTAACCGTACCGTACCCTCCCGTAACCCAACCGAAAAATTCCCCATCTCCACCGTACCTTCCAGTTGATGTCAATCGCGCATTTGCCAACCGTCGGCAACTTGTACAGTTCACACTCCCACATTAGACATTTGCCATCGCTGCTGTACGTTTCACACCGTTCGGAGACCCTGAAATGTAACGATTGATCGCGAACTGAGTTGAGAATCATACTGTAATGGAGCAGCCCCTCTCACAGCACAATAGCGTACACCTCGAAAACCCGATCGACCAGGACCAGATCTAGCGCGAGATCACCCGGCGCTCCTGCTGTTGGGGGGGGGTCTCCCACATTTCCCCTATCCCCTCCCTCTCATTCCCTCTCCCTCGCAAGGGAGAGGGCGGTCTCTCCTCTCGGAGGAGACCAAGTCCGCGGGGGCGAATGCTCCCCTCCCCCTCCTCCGATAGGAGGGCGATGGACTGAACCAGAAAAGTGTGAATCAGCACTTATATAGGCTGAGGTGGGATGTAAATGAGAAATGCGAGAGAGTGCTGTTTTTGAGAGACATAATCTGGTCTGAGTGAGTGACTTAATTGAGTTACGAGCAAATTGATTTTCATTCTCACTCATTCGTGCTCGAGACGACCGTGCGGAGTGAGCCGAGGTAGAGTGAATGAGAGGGAGGGGATAGGGGAAATGTGGGAGACCCCCCCAACAGCAGGAGCGCCGATCACCCTTATAGCGCGTGATGTGACCGCAAACTGGGTTTAAAGGCATACTGTAATGGTGTAGCCCCTTCATCGCGTAACACCGTAGCGCGTACACCTCGCAAACTCCGATCGACACCAGCCAAGACTGCACTTCAGTACCCCAGCAACGTCCCCATAAGGGCGTGGGAAACCGTATTGTAATCCGAACCACATGCCAAAGCTCTACCACTACTCCATACCCTGGCGCATCAAACTGACACGAAAACGGAGCCGAAGAGGAGGAGGAGAGCGAGGGTCGACCGCATCGGACGACGACTAGACGGGAGAATGAGGGAAGGAGAGGAGGAGAGAGGGGAGGAGGTGAGGGGGAAGATGCAAATTGAGAATTTAATAATGGACAATGGCTTAATCAATGAGGATTTTTTGGGATTCTTTTATTGCTTCATTATGCAATTTGAATGCGGTCGCATTTCGGCCCATTTCGTGATCATCGATCGGTGGTAGCGCCTATTTTCCGAGGTTTTTAGAAGCTCTCCAACCGTATCCTCGCTTTTTAATATAGCCGCTCTTATGCTATCGCCTACTGAATACAGTATGCCTACAGATTCCCAGAGCATCGTCATTTCATAATCTCAGATGTAAAGTCAAGGCGAAATATCGGTGACACAGCTCATCGCTAAAGTGCCAACTGCCTTACTGGCAATTGCACAACCGACTCCCACGTGCACTGCGGAATCCACCAAACGCTTTTCCCGGTGAAATCCTCTACCGTATCCCCAACATCAATAGTTTTTGATCGCAAAATGACGAGTGTGCGCACGGTATACCACGAGTTACCTGAGCCGTAGCTCCTCAAATGACTTTAGCCCCATGTTCTAGCTCAGCAAACTCACACGAAGACGGGGCCGAAGAGGAGGAGAAGAGCGAGGGTAGACCGCATCGGACGACGACTAGACGGGAGAATGAGGGAAGGAATCGAGGAGGGAGAGGAGAGGAGAAGGGAGAGAGGGAGTGCGATGCAAATTGAGTGGATCAATGAGGATTATCCTCCTTTATTAATTCATTATGAAATTTGATTGGAATGCATTTCGGCCGATTTTGTCTTCATCGATCGGTGGTTGCGCATATTTTCCGGGTTTTAGCTCCCCAACCATGCTCAAGCCTATTACCGTACCTGCTCCTATCCTATCGTAAACTTATTACAATATTCAGTCGACAGAACCCGGAGCAGAGTCTACATACAGTAATCTCAGTAGCAGTCAGTTCAAGGCCTGCTATCGTAGACTGCGCAAATCTTTACAGTATCCCTGCCAACCGTGAACTGATTTTAATGTGTTTCATACAACCGACTGTCATTTGTACTACATCGTCCACCAAACGTCGATTAACATGAAATCCTCTACTTTACCCAGAGCTCAAGATCGAAAAATAACGAGTGCTCGCTCAAGAATTGCATCATAGCCTACACTAACGTAGCCTCTGCCATAGCTCTGATACTGCAACACCATATTCTAGTTTAGCAAACTCACACGAAAACGGGACCGAAAAGGAGGAGAAGAGCGAGGGTCAACCGCATCGGACGACGACTAGACGGGAGAATGAGGGGAGGAATGGAGGACGGAGAGGGAAATTGAGAGATTGACTATGAAAATTGATCAATAAATGAGGATTTTCCTCTTTTATTGCTTCATTGTGAGGCGAAATGAAAATGTGATTCAAATTAGATTAAAATGGATCGTTCTGATCAATGACGTTGACGATTCCGCAGCAGCCCCACGGCTTTCCTTTCTCTTGCAGCGATTGCAGTCGTGTTTCCGCATGCCCAAATTCTGAATTGCTGGATTGCATTCGTCACGTTGCTTACACTTCACATGATGACTTATTCCACAAACTCAATATGCAATGAGTTCCGAAAGAAGCTGTCGGCGGTAAAACAATTTTCATGGAAAAATTCTGTCTCTCACCTGAGGATGCCAGGGATTGGGGATAAGTGACTTCTAGGTTCGGTGCGGTATTTCCACAATTTAATTCCGCACGTGTCCCTCTCACATTTGCTTGCTATGTATTATCTCGAACTGTCTGGCGCGAGAGAGTGCGGTAATATCGATACCGAACATGCAACCCTAGTGACTTCGCATTGTAGCGCACAGCATGCAACAGCAAACAATCTGTCCCATGACAATCGCAAACTGAAACACCGTTTCACTTTATTCTCATCAAAAAAAATATTTTCCGATAATATTGGAAATAGGAAGGAAGAAATTTTGGGGCAAATTTTAATGATTCAGCATCGTTGAAGAATTGAATTTGAATGATTCACATTCACCCTAGACGAGAAAGAATTTGGTGACTCCAATCATTCCGATGATAACTATCGGGAGTATATAAGAAGGGTTAAAACGCGTTCTCTGTAAGAACGGGACAGGGGTGGCACAATGCTTCAAAGTAGTCGGATTGAGCTCAAATTTGAACTGGATGGTCCCTAGGGGTCGTTCATGCATTCTACAACTTTGCATGACGATCATGCATGGTTCATGCAAAATTTTTATCTTTCAAGATACCCCCTCATGTGACCCCTCATTCGAAAGAGGATCGAAAGTCATGCACACATTTCGATTTTCATCTGGTTTCATGCATTTCTGACAAAGTTAGAGCATGAAACGTGTTGTTGCATGCAGTTTTTCGAATCGGAAGGCATGAAGGGGCCGTTAGTCCAGAATGACTTTGTGCCCATTCGATGCGCCTTGGAATTCTCCATCGGATAGAGCTTTTAAATAGGTGAATTTCGTTCCCCAAAGTGGTCATGCAGAGTGTTTTCTATCATGCGATCGAAGGGCTGGTTCGAATCCGCCTGCCCACATAAGT
>LS516420.1:672213-692716 GCA_900490845.1 Pristionchus japonicus | reverse complement strand
AATGAGGGGTCACATGAGGGGGTATCTTGCAAGATAAAAATTTTGCATGAACCATGCATGATGATCATGCAAAGTTGTAGAATGCATGGACGACCCCTAGGGACCATCCAGTTCAAATTTGAGCTCAATCCGACCACTTTGAAGCATTGTGCCACCCTCTGTAGGAGAGCGTCCCGCTCTTACAGAGAACGCGTTTTAACTATGATGAAGATATCTCCATTCAATAGCTTTCAGATCGTTTTTTGAAGCCTTCTACCCTTGCAAATTGCAGTGATGCAGTTACTTCTCGTCCTGCTTCTCACCATCGCGATTCTGCCGATCGCTGGCGCGTTTATGTGCTACCGTGAAAATGGCGCACAGGTATAAAAACATTTTACTAGTTTCAAACGGAGATCGAATGGTTACGAAACGCGGCCAATCTATCGAAACTGTTACCTGAACGTAATGATTTGAAATTTAATGGCGATAATACGGATGTTCAGTATGTATGCCCGCTTGACCATCGTTATAACTTCACAAGTTGCTACACTGCATTCCATAGTAATGGAGAGATAGAAGCCGCCTCATGCGTCTATAGGTTTGAAAAGGAGAATGTAAGTAAAAAAACATGGTGTTTATATGTTTTTTCTCTTCAATGAGGACTTCATTTCTTTTTTCAATTCATTTTTTTTCAATTATGTAGATTATATATTGGTGGAATATCTCTCGATCATTGAACGCGTACAATGAATAAATTGTATGAGGAATATCACGCCTGTCACGCCTCTCGTGATAGGCGCGATATATTCATGATCACCTCAGTTGACGTCGTCTACCAATTCTTGGTATTATATGAGGGATGCCGTTATCCGTATCGTGATGGAGAGATGACCTGCTACTGTAATGGAAACCTCTGCAACAATCCTGCCACCTTCCCATCCCGAAAATTCGAATACAATCGCTGCAAGAATACATGTGTCAGTACCTGCAGCGATACTTGCCGTCGTGAACATAAGTTCCCCTGAAGTGGTCACTGATAAACAACTTTCACCTGCAACCGATAAATCGATATCATGTCAGCTCGAAAAAATCGATTAATCTGTAGTGTACACCAAGTCTATCGGATCTGCTCGTCTCACAGCGTTCTTTCCCGGCAAACAAGGAACAGGGTTGACGTAACGGGACAGCAAACTCAGATATCTAAAGGAATTTTGAAACGAATCTCGATTCTCATTTTGTAACAAAAACGATCCGGAGAATTGCGCTACGTTTCACAAATATCTTATATTTCGAGATCAATTTTGCAGTTCGATTACGGTTTCGCGGGAAAATTCAAAAAGATAAACCCATTGTTCACCCTTGTCTGGAGAAAACAATGGGAGTCAGAAAGCTGTGGTCTATGGAAGGGGGGGGGGGGCGTTTCCTCAATCATCGACTAATCGAAAAATCTGGGAGAGTCAGATTTTTTTTAGAAGAGATGTGCACGGATGCTTTCCTCATGCTACGACTGAACGACATCAATTTTCTTTAACGTTTCGAGCAAACAAGCAAATAGCAAACAAATTAACGAAAGCGCTCTGTCATAGTCTGCAAAAATCCTGGGTCAATGGCGGCATGGAACCCCCACACCTTCGGAACGATCGACCGCCTCTCTAACCACTGCGCTACACAAAGGTGTTAGAGCTTCTCCTCTTGTCTCGCACTATAACCATCATGTTTTCATTTTAAAATTCCCGCCATTCCCTGTCCTTTCAATGTCCATGGCACAGAGCCAAGTCGCTATAAAATCGTTCAAACAAAAGATAAAAACATGCGGTTTTCGGATTTCTGATACGGTTCATGATAGCTACAGTTCTGCGTTGTCAGATTAGTCATCTAATATTTGCTATTTCACCTCCTTTAGCATAGATTGATTTGTTTCAATGCCTCTCAGCGAATCACGCTCTGTCGCTCGTTCTTTCCTCTTTTTTTTGTGCATTCGCCCATCTCGCTTACACTATCCGAAATTCTATCACTATTCTACCACTAGCCGACTATCTCCGGGTGACGAGAGAAGTGCGCGAGCTTATGATTTTGTCTTTCTAGAAAAAGTTTAAATCGTGATCTCACTCCGTTCATGCAAATCAGAAGAAACGGGTTATCGGAATTTTTCATAGATTTGAATAACGGATTTACGAAAGGCTTAGGAACGAGTCATTTGCCTCAGAACCGTTCCCGATTGAGCTGAGAGGCGCTCGAGAACGTGGTAGTTCCTCTCGGCTGGGATGACTATGCAATTTAATCACTGTTTTTTGAAACATTCTCAAGCATAGGCTCGAAACACGATGAGTTCGGTGAAGTTTCATCAAAATCGTTCGCGATTCAGTTGAGAAGTGCTCGAGAACGTCGTGGTTCCTCTCGGCTGGGACGATTGTAAATCTGATCCAGAACTCAGCTTGAAACCGAAAACGGCGCGACGGACCTAAACTCCGTATTTCTTGCATAAGTTTATTCTATGAATGAATGAGCACAATTGATCTAGTGATTTCCAAGGAGAAGACAGGAAAAATACTCGTACCTTCGAGAATGTAGCGACGAGCACCCACGCTGTTAGTACGTTGTTGATCACGTTGAGCAACCTAAACAATTTAGAATTCTGTTCTTTTAATATTTCATTTGTACTGCATTGGAACTTTCCTGTGAAGCGAAACTTGTGAGAAATACGGTGATCGCTTTTCATCCATTTTTTTACAGAACTTTATGCGGCCATTAGGTTTAGAGCCGTATGAATTTTGTTTGTTCTTACCGAAACAACACTGAAAACTCCAGCTTCGTGAATGGCGATCGACCAGTAGAGAAGATGTTCCCGAATACGATAATGAAGAAGGCGACGATTAGCCACGAACCTGAAAATCGCATAATTCCATTGTTCTCGTAATCACTGTGTTCCTCTTGCTAGAAGTCTTCATGGAATAGTGTACAATACAAACGAGCTATTACAAGGAAGTATGAAAAGAGAAGAGTTTTCGGGGCTGATTGATGGTCTCACCCATGCTGATTACGAACGCGGCAGCAGTCGTTTTCACCACTCCTCGCGTTATTTCCCTGGCACCACTTGCGCTGCCAACGCGCGTTTTCTGAAGAAAGAGTAAGCTCTCATTCCCACCCGGATTTCCATTCGAAGCGGTAGAGGGTCGGCTAGAAACCGAATAAGTTCCAAACAATCGACAGACTCACCAGAAAACTCCGAAACTTGATGCCCATTCCCACGTAGCACAGCATGTTAAGGAATTCGACGATTACTCCGATTCCGGAGCCGTAAACCTATAAACCATTGCTACTTTTGTACGCTAACACGTGTTCGCACGAGTTTATTCGACTAAGCGATTCTAACTTCTAAAATGCTTTACACACCGCATAAATCGTGTAGTAGTTGCCCAGCAGCGCAAACTCAATTCCGACCGTGCCGAATACGTTGGAGTTGACCTGAAAACTTTGGCGTTGTGATATTAAGATTGCCTAACCACCATCCGACAGCCTAGTTAGGCATTGATCGAATGAGGCACAACCATTCTTCCAGGGAACTCCACCAGTGCCAACACATGTATTCCAAACATTTTTTAGGTCCAAAAAATCATAATAATGAATAACTTACCGATGGTGCGGTCGATCCCGGGAGTAACAGTGGGATGGAAGCAACGACGAAGAGTGCCCACAGTGTAACGTAGAGGATGAGCAATCGGCGAAGAGTCCAGATCTAGAAATCAAATTTAACTTCTAAAAACGTTTTCATCTTCTATCGTATTCTCACAGTCTCGTCCAACTTCTCTATAGAAACCTATTGTGTTTTGGATCCATGGAAGAATAGCCAAAGCGCAATGAAAGATCTCCGCTACTTTGTATTCGCTTCAATTCAGATCAAAACCTCCTTTGGCATTTGAGTAGGCAAGAGGGGGAGGCTACAATCTGAGTGAATGGTTTCCATCTCTTGGCTCAACCCCATGCAAGCTAACACAGTACACCGAATGTCGATTGTGCGAAATGAAGAAAAGTTCGTATTGCAATGTACCTCCCTTGAGGGTTCTTCACTAAATTGAATTAAGCCAAAACGCTCACCCTGACGTGACTCTTTGCAATACAATAGAGACCATTCATGACAGAGAACTACATCGACTATGCATCAGCAAGGAGGGTGGGAACGAATAGTGTTACGATTCCACTCTTACCCTGACATGACTCATCGGAAAGGCGATTGCTGTCAGTCGAGAGAGGCCAAGGAAGAGATGCAGCACACCGCCGAGGGTGATCAGGCATGTGGACTGAATGATTGAGTTGAACAAGGGTCTTTTCATTTTCTGTTTCGAAGAAGGCATGTTGACTTAATGATTGCTACGTTAAACAAATGGATCGAACATTCAATCGGAGAAGGACCATGCTATTGTTGAAGGGAACAACGTTGTTTTGCCAAGGAAAAATAAAAAAAGCGTACCTGAATCTGCACTATTTTAGAGAGAACGACGCCGATGGACTGAAAAAAAGTACTTTGAGGGTTTTCGAAATGGAACTTGTATTAAAACCTGATAAAACTCGAAGAACAACCCGCCACTGGCCGGTTCCTGTATGAAGAGGTAGACAAGGGCGAAGGCTATGTTGATCGTGCATGAAATATTGTCTAATTTGTCCATTTTCAAAACTACCTCAAATGGGTCCCTAAATTTTTTACCTATGCCGACAGTGAGAACGGCAATTGCTCTCCCGCCTATACAAATTCGAGACCCATTTAGCGTATGGTTATCATAGTAACTTTCAGGGAATTGCCTGAAAAACTCACAAGCGTTGGTCATCAGTGTGTGGAATGATGGATCGAGACTGATTCGGCGGTTTTTTGAGACAAGCACGTACATTATCCTGAGAATGAATCCGTCATCTAAAAAAACAATTATGTTTCATAACTAATGTTGTGCGACCGTAGGATCGAATATGAATAGGCCTTAGAAAACGAGCAAACACTAACCCCTGAAGCCCTCAAGCAAGCCCTCAAGTGCAAGTTTTCCGTACCACTTAAATATACTCACCGACAGTGCAGCGGGAGCGTAACCGCCATCACTACATCCAGAGCTATAATTATTCCGGACATTTCTGTGAATATTTCTGGTGTGAAAGCACACAAATCAGTAGGGAGGCCGCAGTGAAGTGAATGTCGATGTGAATGGACTTCCGAGCTATTCAAGAAGAAACAAAAGACAAAAACTTGTGAAAAACCAGAAAGTCTTCAAAGAAATACAATTTGTTAAGCCCAGACAGCTCAGACTGAAACATGACGTGGGAGTGAGAACCTTCTTGCAAATTTGCTCCTCTGCTGAAACGATCCATCAGCCGCACCGATACATTTGCAAGATCAGAGGAGTGCGCTTAAGTCAGCTTCAGACAGAGGGACTCGAACCCCCGACTTTTCCATACGTCTACCACAAAGCCATGCTCCTGAGGCTCTTGGCCCGGCACTATGGTCTTTGTGCTGCGGCCATGCTTCCCCTTTACTTTTTTTTTCTTTCAATAGCATGAGCAGCCGTGATTACCGTACTATTCTTATTTCACACAGATAAAGTGCGTTGTACTTGTTTCATTCACAGAAATCAGACAAATATGATCGAAAGTGTGTGTAATGTTCAGGCAAGAGTATAATTATATTTGGATTTTAATTGTCAGAATCGTCCCCTATTGAGCTGAGAAGTAGTAGTCGTAGTGTTCCTCGGCTGAGATGATGGCACGCCCGAGCCGGGGCCGGTAGAGGACGGCAGCTCGAATCCAATCACGGCTCGGCGGACCTGAGAGGGAAATGTTAGAAAACGCCCTTCTTTTTTAGTGCACTCATGACAGCGCAGGTGCAGAAAATAGACAATGTTTTTTTTGCATGAATGGCAGAAAAAAGCGTTGAGTTTCACAAGTTCTATGAATGCGTATGATTCCTTCAATCAGCAATTATTTTGGCAATAGAATATTAGAAAGAATAGATCTCACCTTCGAGAAAGTAGTCACCAGCACCCACGCGGTAACTATGTTATTGAGCACGTTGAGCAGGCTGAACGATTGAGAATTTTCGAATTTAAATTTTTTAATGAAATTAATTTTTTAGTGAAACCTACCTAAGCAGAATGGTCTCACTTATACGAGATTTTGAGGCTTTGATAGAATAGTTAGTTTGACTAGGCCCGAATAAGAGAAATACACGAGTTTTGCTCACAGAAACAACACTGAGAACAAGAGCCATGTTGAATCGGAACTGCCAAGTAAAATACAAAAAATTACCGGAGCAGAACGGAGAACTCCAATTTCGTGAACGGCGATCTACCATTTTCATCTCTTTTTCTCATTCTCGCTCATTTTGACATGCAGATGCAGAAAATAAGAATGCGCCCGCAAACACACAAATAAAAGGAGAAATTTCTCACCGGAGCAGAACGGAGAACTCCAACTTCGTGAACGGCGATCGGCCAGTGGAGTAGATATTGCCAAAGACGATTACGAAGAAGGCGACAAGGAGCCAGGAACCTGGAATATCTTCTCGAAATCACTGAGGTTGAGTCTTCATCGCGTATGAGCCGGAATATTCTGAGTTTCACAGATTGATAAGAGTTGAAAATGAATGATAGGGTGTATAGTGTTCTCACTAGGGATGTTCAACCAATACCAATACTCAATTACTTGGGTTGGCTCGCAAGAGAGACGCTGCTCTCTCGCTCAGAATTGAGGGACAGTGAGACTAATTATGTAAAAGACCCAAGTACTTGAGGAATTGGGTGGAATTGGGTGAGAGAATCGACTCTTTCAATGGTCCTTTTCAAACATCTCACCAATGTTTCCTCGCAAGATTTTGTACGAATTATACTATGTATAGTAGTAATGAGGAGACAATGGCGAAATGAGCTCAATTACATGACCCAATTCCACCCAATTCCTCAATTACTTGGGTCATTCTCACCTCCCATCAAGTACTTGGGTCAATTTGCATCGCCGATCTCTTCTCTCGTTTGGAATTTTTGAGAGGGAGAAGAGAGAGTGGGGAGAGGGGAGGAATTGGGAATTGATTTGACATCCCTAGTTCTCACCCATGCTGATCAGAAACGCCGCCAGCGTCGTTTTCATCACTCCTCGCGTGATCTTCTTCACCCCACTTGAACTGCCAACTCGAGTTTTCTGAAATGTGACATCCCATGGTGAATCTTTACGCTAGATCATTGGATACGAAGGAAAACGAAATTGAAGGAAAACGTTCGAGATACTCGAGTTCTTGTATAGCACTCACCAAGAAACTGCGAAACTTGAGACACATTCCGATGTAGCATAGGAATGTGACGAACTCAACGGTCGTTGTGAACCCGGTGCTGTATACCTGAACGATTTTTGTCACTGACTCACTCTATGATGTCACTCTATGATGATCAGGTTTCTATTTTGGGGCTTCTTGATCGTTGGAATCTGAGGTCGCTCAGAGTGAAAAGTGTAATTTGAATTGGAAAGGGATGGCTCACCGCATAAAGCTGGTAGTAGAACCCGAGCAGAGCGAATTCCAGGCCAACCGTGCCGTATACGTTGGTGTTTACCTGCAATCAGAGAATTTACGTCCCGTTTTTCAGATCTAAAATTCGAAAATTATGACAACTTACAACGGGAGCTGTCGATCCCGGGAGCAGCAGCGGAATACATGCTAGCACGAAGAGTGTCCATAGTGCGATGTAGAGAAAGAGAAGGCGGCGAGGAGTCCAGATCTGAATTCGATTTTTCTTATCTCGTGTTTAATATGTGTTACAACCCCTATTGAGTTTTGGATCTATAGAACAGCGCTAGATCTCGGCCGAATTGTACTCCATTCATTTCTTTACATATTTACATGCCTTGACATTTCCCAATGGACCTCACGCGGTGAAAAAGCGGTTGAAGGTGGCTACAATCTGAGTAAACTGCTTTCATCTCGTGTCTCTAATTGTAATAATAAGAGGGCGCTACCGGTGCAAGATACAATTCGTAGTACGGGTCGTGAGCTATTCATTCGGCACGTGTATTACGTTCGGAGAGAATCTAATCTGAGAGCAGACTGTTACCGGAGTTTCGAACCCAGCTTGCGCAATTCTTCTAGAGTATTTCCTAGAGTGTGCCTCTAGATTCAAGTGTCATGAGTTCTTGACTTTTTCAAAATAGCCCAATTGAGCGAAGAGATTCCGTGACGAAATCTGATATGATTCCACCTACCGAGACGTGACTCAGCGGAAAGGCAATCGCAGTTAGTCGAGAGAGCCCAAGAAAGAGGTGCAAGACAGCACCGAGAGTGATGAGACACGTTGACTGAACGATCGAGTTAGTAATGGGTCTCCGTCTTAAATCAAGAATAAATTCACCTGAATCTGCACAACCTTGGCAAGTCCGCCGCCGATTGACTGAAAAATCGATTTTATCGGAAATTCGAGGGATTCTGCAAGAAAATAAGCGCTCAAACCTTGTAAAACTCGAAGAATATGCCCGAACTGGCTGGTTCTTGTATGAAGATGTAGATGAGGGAAAAGGCTATGTTGATAGCGCCTGAATGGTGACTGCTAATCGACGAAAACAAAATAAGTAAGCAGTAGAAGTAGCATTATACTTATGTATTTGCTTGAAGAAATAATGTAATGGGAACATGTGTGAGAAAAGATCTTACATGCATTAATCATCAGCGTATGAAACGATGGATCGAGGTTGATTTTGCGGTATTTCGCGATCAGAACGTACATAATCCTGAAAAAGAAAACTACATTAGAACGCGAGAAACTTATTGTAGAAGAGACGAGTGGACAGTATTCTGCTGACACTAATCCACTACCGCAAAGAAATTATCTAGTAACCCACCGACAGTGCAGTGGCAGCGTGACAGCCATCACCACATCACATTAAACTGCACCTCACTAGACTTCTGGGCACAAGGTCAGATGCGAACATTCGGATGATAATCTTGGATGAGCACCTAATGAGGACGCGAGCACAACTGTTACACAATACTCGCAAAACGGTAGACTATCACCCAAATGTTCTCGCCCAACCAGTCAATTGAAATCACCCACCGACAGTGCAGCGGCAGCGTGACACCTAACTGTTACATACTACACGTAATATGCAAAATGGGCTCATTCAGTAGATCATCAACAAAATGTTCTCGTCCAACCAGTCAAATGAAATCACCCACCGACAGTGCAGCGGCAGCGTGACAGCCATCACCACATCAAGCGCGACGATTATGCTCGTCATTCCTGTGAACATTTCAGTTTCGAGTCCGCATTAGTCAGTTGAAAGCCAGCAGCGAAAGGACTAGTCCAAGCCCCAGAGCCATTCAAAGGGATACAAATACCCCCCAATGAAAAGCGTGCGACTGCACTTCAAGGTATTTCAGTGCTCTAGACAGCTCGACGCAAAAAGTGGCGTGAGAATGATGATTGTCAAGAATTCAGACGTGTATCTCGAAAGGTGAGTTTTTCAAGTACGCAGACGTAAGCGTCTAGGGAATGGAAATGCGAAATGTCGAAATTGACTTTTACGCACGATGAAATCGGACATGAGACTACCCTACACGAGTACTGAAGAGCGGAAATGAAAAGTAGACTTCTTCATTTCCACGCCCTCTAATTACACTCGACTACGATAAAGCGCGAGGATTTAGGAGAGCAGCTTTACTTTACTGACGCAAAAACCTAATTCACAAGGGACTTCTTGACACTTCACGTACTTCACACTCAGATTCAGATGAGGGAAGCTTCTGGAGGGTTTGATCACTACAAAATAGTGATATTCTCTTTCCTTTCCTTTTCAAGGTTAGAACAACTAATAGTACATGCGAAATGGAGAGAGTGAGATGTTTGCGGCTACAAATGGATTGTTTTGGCTCAAACTCGGGTCGGTTTACACTTTTTGCCTCGTGAGTCTGGGTGGTGAGGGACATGAGAGAGACTGCTTTCAGGCTACAAACATGATATTGGTGTTGAACATCATGACTGAAACTGAGTAAGCTATTGTTTGAATTACGAAAGTGCATATCTGTTTTCATCTAACCCTGTTGCTTGATCTAGTGGAGATCATTTATGATAAAAGATAGAAGGATGATGTCATCTTGAACATGTCACAAATTTTTGATACCGAATGTTAATCATTTCGAGAATGCTCAAACACATTCATTCTCATCCAAACACCTCTAAAACCCTAACCTTTACCCTTGTTCTCACTCTCAAACCATTCTAAATCTTCACGCCTAACGAAGACAAATGTTTTCTATTTTCACTCTCATCATTCCCTGACACCTGTCTTAGACTATCCCTTGATCTCGAAATACGACGTCTCTTCATTTGCCACACTTTTTCATCGGTCAGTGAGGCGAGAAGAACTAACCATCACCGCGCGAAAAAGAGGTGTGAGAGCGCGCATGACATACTTGTGATGGTGTTGGTTGAGTAACCGTATCGCTCTCCTCAATCCCCCTTATCTCTAACTGGTCAGAGAGTACGAGTATGTGAAACAGAGAAGAAAAAGACGGAGAGATCAGCTTGAGTCGAGACACAGCGGCTATATAAGGGAGTGGTAGCTCAAATTAGAGTAAGAGTTCGTGGCAATGGCTGCGATCTTTATCCTTTCCCTGTTGATACTACGATGCGCCGCGATTTCACAAGTGAGTTTCAACGTGGGTTTATCAAATGAAGAAGAAGGAATGTGTGCTTGGGTCTCGAATTGTGGTTCAAAAATTATAAATAATACTCTTTGCAGTACTCCTGGCAGACATCGCGCATTATTCAGCACTTGACCAATGGGCCAGAGACTGGTAAGTTAGTTTTTCTTCGTGGCCTGAACGAGATTACTCCATGAATTTCTAGCTGCTAAACGACTAAGATGAAGTACCTATAAAGGAAATTTTTCCCTTTCAGGAGAGCCGATGCGCTTTCTCGAGGAGCTCTGTGATGACTACGGTCCGCGGCAGACGGGCAGCAAGAACCTTGAAAAGTAAGTTTCATGACGCATTATTGAGTGTGGTGCTTTATCACTGTTCGATGCATTTTTCATAGTCGTATGACATTCAAAATATGTGAAAAATTACGTACTCGTCGACCATTTCTAAGAGGCGCACGAACAGAAAAGCTTGAGAAGAGCGTACGATAGTGAAGAATTTTATACGTGAGCTGTGTAGTGAATGAGTTTCAAATGAGTTTCACATTGTTCTAATAAACCAATCGCGGCCATTATTTTCTGATACGCGCATCTCTTGTATCTTCAAAATGATAATCGTCGTTCCTTCTCACATGGGAATGGTCTGAACTCACATCTCCCGATCTTAATGAAATTTTCAGGGTTTATCAAGTCGGCAATGCTGATCTCAAATCAGTTTTCAAAAGCTGCGAAATGTTTTTTTGAAGATGTGTTATGGCTCGCCGAAGTTTTACGTGTGATTTTCGTTGAGCCGATAGCGCGAGACGTAAGGAGTTCCTACATGCTCTCTCCCAACAGCAGTAGTGGTCGAGGGGTGAAGAGGGTAGATTAGGATGCAAGAGGCTATGGTTCGAGTCCTCGCCGACGCATTTATCTTTTGCCGGGTTTTCAAGGTAATGGGTCATAATGGGAGACGGATCAAAATTTTAAAAAGTCGAAATAATTTCGATTCAATGTCAATCACAAGTGTCATGATGCCATGATTGATCCTATTGCATAGATTCTCACAGGACTTTCCAAATCCGTGTTGCCGGCTCGAATTGTTGTTCAAGTTGGTATCCCAAAAAATAGAACTAATTAGCTCCAGCGGAACTTTTTTGCAATTTTTGCACCCCCATGCGTGCAAAAATTGCAAAAAATATTTTTTGCCGAGACATTGCCTTGAAAACCCGGCAAAAGATAACTGCGTCGACGAGGACTCGAACCATAGCCTCTTGCATCCTAATCTACCCTCTTCACCCCTCGACCACTACTGCTGTTGGGAGAGAGCATATAGGAACTCCTTACGTCTCGCGCTATCGGCTCAACGAAAATCACACGTAAAACTTTGGCGAGCCATAACACATCTTCAAAAAAACATTTCGCAGCTTTTGAAAACTGATTTGAGATCAGCATCGCCGACTTGCTAAACCCTGAAAATTTCATTAAGATCGGGAGATGTGAGTTCAGACCATTCCCATGTCAGAGCCGACTACGTTCTTTTGCGAAACTAAAAGTGTGTTTCTCTTAGCATCATTTGATAATGCCGTCAACTTTCAGAGCCATTGACTACGTCGTGACCAACCTAACTTTTTCACAGTTTGACCTAGTCGATGGGATTCATAAGCTCACAGACGACAACAATCTTGATTACTAGCTATCATTTCGTTCATAGTCCAACTCATTCATATCCATTCTCAGAGCCATCGACTACGTCGTGACCACCCTTCGTAACGACGGCTTCGATAATGTCCATACGGAGAGGGTGGACAATCTGCCCTACTGGATCAGAGGAGACGACAAGGTGGAGATGATTGGTGAGGAATCTTGATGTATCCGTTATCGAAAAACTGTTGGGTTGGAGTAGAACAAATTCGGCAATGTTCATACTGAGAGGGTTGATAATCTGCCTTATTGGATAAGGGGAGACGACAAGGTGGAAATGATAGGTAAGCCGTTCTGATGTATATGTTAGCTGGAACAGCTGGGTTGGAGAAGGAAGGGTTAGACAACGTTCATACTGAGAGGGTCGATAACCTGCCCTACTGGATCAGAGGAGACGATAAGGTGGAGATGATTGGTACGTTTTAACTTTTATTGTTTTGAAAGCAGTTACTTTTGACTAGTACAATCAGTGAAAGGTGAGATCACTTGAGAATTAATTGCCATAGAAATAGACTTCAACGTAATCATCATGAGCTCACTCAACCCATCCTTTTTCTCGATAACAAGTTCGCGAACGAGAGCGATAAGATAGGTTATGTCAGCGGTTTAGTCCATCGTTATCAATCACAGTGTCAGATCGTGTCTGTGTCAGTGGTCATTTCGATGTTGATCTCTCTATTTTCAAAACTCCCTAGAACCGTCTACTCCCCGAGAAAACAGGAGTAAGAGAGAGGAATTCGCACATTCCTTTTTCTTAACTCCTCTCGAGATCTCGCGAAATCGTTCGCGCTAGTGGAACCGAGTTGGGCGTTCTCTTTCTCTCTCAATAATGATAGATCTGTTAGACTAATCGGCTCTCTTAGCTCTCGAAATAGTATCAATGTGCACCCAAGCGTGGCATAGCTGTAATTTGGGTGCGGAACAGATCAAAGCAAACGAATTAACATGCTTGAGAAGCAAACATGTTCGATTATCATTCAATGATATAGGGTTTGCTCACATACAAAGCGTTCCAGGGCTCATGCGCTTTCGTGAAGAAAAATGCAACAAGATCATAAACCAGTTCTGAGTGGGGATTTTATAATTTCAATTCTTTCCAGAACCCCGCCACCATAAGTTCAACGCCCTCGCAGTCGACGGGAGTCCATCGGGATTCGTCGAGGCAGAGGTGGTGGTCGTTCGAGGATATGGAGAACTGGCGGTGGGTCGACGATTCGATTTCATTTTTAAAGTGATGTCTCAGTCGAGTGCCTAGCAGTTTTCAACTTCAATCTGTTTCAGACATTGCATGAGAACTTGCGAAAAATATTGCATGGTGATTCTTGATCGATTATTGCATGTCAATTCTTCGACTTCCCAAACCATTGTGGGTGTGTAATTTTGTTTATTCAAGACATTTCAAAACTCCCTTTAAAACGGATACTCGTTGATGTAGTCCTGCTCATTGATCTGTTGAGTCTTCTCTGCAGCTTTCACCGGGTCGAAGTCAAGGCGCTCCACTCGCAGTTCTGAAGCAACAATTTCAGGAACATCAGTGCTTTTAGGGGGAGCTCCGGGTGCTCCGGGAATGATAAGCGTATGGATAGAATACTATAGTGATTCTGCTTTTGCTCTAGCATTTACGAAAATTTCAAATTTAGCACTCACGCTTCGCAAAGTTGGTCCTGATCGAAAGCGTCCAGTAACCACAGGCCGGACCGACGCCAGCAAAGCGTGTATAGTGCGCCGTGCCACGTCCAATCACGTTAACCACCTGTCTCTGAAAAATTCAGGACTCGGAAAAGCAAAAGAATACGCAAAACATACATTGACTCTCACGAAGGGTTTAGCGCAGTTATCCGTCAGGTTAAGCGGCGCGTAGATCTTTTTCCAGCCTCGCAGACAGTTCCAGACGCAGTAGTTCTGGTCCATCAACTCGACTTGGTTCTTGAACTCGGCGTTTTCAACGTCTTGTTCGGGGAACTGAAACACGGATTTTCTAATCAAAATATTGTTCGGAGCTGCATCGTTTTCTAGCCGACAGTGCTACGAATCAAATGACAGAAACCGAAGAAAACAAGAATAGTGTCCATCGTTCCAAATACCTTCACAATATCGATCAACTTGTCTTTGATGTACACTCGAACCATCTGGTCCTTTCCATCCGTCTTATTGGCGATACTGAAAGGCTCAGCATTTGTCTTGAACTATCCGTTTCCTCAGGTAATGGGACGCTTTGGAACTCTCGTTTAAGAAACTCATCACACAAAAGTTTCTAAATGTTCTGAAACGTATCCCTACATCACCACAATATTTTTTTCGAGGGTTCCTAAACGAGGGTTCCAAATCGTGCCTTCACCGTTTCCTTACATTTGGAAGTGGTTCACCAAGGCTGGAGACGTCGAGTTCCCATCCGGTCCCATCCACCACTGCGAGTGGAAGCGGCCGCCGCATTTCGGGTGATCTTTCGTGTCATTCGGGTCGAACCAGCGATTGTTGTTTCCGTCTGCAGAAGGTTCTTCGTCGTTCATGGATCGACTATGGAGATGCTAGAGGGCAAGGACATACCTCGGGGCAGCAAGGTGAATACAGGATTCGCAAAATCTCTGATGTTTTCCTGAAAATTCCAGTCAGCGTAGCACTTCTTGGCGCAAGCCGTTGCTGCGGCGTCTTGAGCGCTTGCAGCACCAATCTGATAACGCAAGAATCAGAAAACTTTGAAAAATTAGTAACTGACCACGAGAAACAGCAGGAGAGGGAGCATCTTGGAGAGGCTTGACAGTCTGAATGCTGGTTCAGAATTTATAGCAACCCATCGCAAGGGATGCTTGTTAGCGTCGGATATCTCAACAATAGAAAGGAAAAAGTTGAATGGAGGGGCGCCAATTAGCACAGCTTACTCATTGCAGAATTCAAACGTTCAAGATCTTCCCTTTTACTCGCTTTTTTGCTTGGATTCTAGTTTCAGAATTCTAGTATTGATCGATTGGGTCTTTTTCTATTTGCTAAGCATGGAATGTGTATCAAATCAGCGCACTGCGCTTTTCTCAGGAGATCTGCAGCTCGTGAAAAACATCAGTTCATAATGTTTTCTTTTCAGAGAATCAACTACTCCGGCAAAATCGTCGTCGTAGCGGAGCCGTACTACGGGTACGGTCGATCTTGGCAACTCAGGTACTGCACTCTCACATTTTACCACCATTTTCACGGTTCCAAAAGCTTTAAACGCAGAACTGCTGCAGACTATGACATCGCGTTTTCGTCAATTTCTTTGCCATTAGTCCTCCTTTAATAGCACCTCATCGAATTCCAGAAGCGCCTCTCGAGTGCTGGGCGAGCGGGGTGCCGTTGCTGTTCTCCTTGCATCCGCCGCGCCTCTCTCGCTGTACACCCCGCACACCGGCAATGGAGCGAGGGGTGAGAATTGAATGATCGAAAAGGCTCTGAAAGCATCATTGTTCAATCAACGAGTTCATTGTTCATGAAATGCTTGTGAAAGATATTTGTAATGATGACTCGATTTCAAGTTGTGCGTCAATAGGTGCATCTCAGGTTCCCGCATTCCCTCCCTGACTATCCTGACTGTTTTTCAATCACCCACTAGAACAGAAGAAGATTATTGAGACCAGGAGAATTCTCTGTAGTTCAAACGATAAATCATCCTCAGGCTCCCGCATCCCTTCCTTGAGCATCACTACGGAAGAAGCACTGATGCTGGCTAGGATGTATGCTAGGTTCGTGTTCTATATTTCACGCATTCCATTTGCATGTTTATTCAAATTGTCATTCATGAACGTATCCATGAGTCATTCGGGAGGAGAAGAGGGAGAAATTGATAGATGCTGATCATCAACTGACTTTCTCTCCAGAAAGAAGCGCATCGTTCTCCGTCTGGACGTCCGTAGCAGGGACATGCCCTACAAGACGAGCAGCAGGAATGTCGTGTTCGAGATCAAGGGTGAGGGTATGATAAGCACCATTCGTACCCAGAGCATTACTTCCCCCACAATCTGTGAAATGCGCATAGTGTAAGCCGGGAAAATGAGTAGTGGGGACATGCCGTACAAAACTAGTAGCAGGAATGTCGTGTTTGAGATCAAGGGTGAGCAGTTTGCTTACATTTATAACGCATACGAAGAAATTATTGCTCAGTTTAGCAACTCCACGGCAATAAGAATAGAATGAAACATATTTCAATTCAGAAGATTTTGACTTTTCGCGATGCCAGTTTCGATCCCGACATTTTTCAGGTTCCAAGAAACCCTCCGAGGTAGTCCTGATCTCCGCCCACATTGACTCGTGGGATGTTGGACAGGTAGATTTCCTTAGAAAAATATATAAACACAAACTTGTGAAAATCTTCATTGAGTTTCACGAGATTGGTAAGCGAAGGTGATAAAGATTGGCGATGATTCGTGATCGTGTTCTATTTCAAAAAATTAAACCACAAAACAATACTTCTCTCTTCAGGGAGCCGTCGATTTCTTCAAAGAAACATCTTTGTCCAGAGTAATTTACATTATCAGATCGCAACAATGCATTTGCAGGGTGCAGTCGATGACGGCGGAGGAATCGCTTCGATCAGATCGGCGATGAGGGCGATCAGGGAGCTGAGCATTGAGGATAGTCGATTCAGGTTTGTTTGAATTCTGAATTTTTCATTTTGCATCATGCTATCGTGAAGCTATCGTAAAAGGTCTATGATAAGTTTCAGAAACTCAATAAGATATGAACAGCGAACGTTGAAACTGATGTTGTATACACTGGAAATTTATGAGAAACATTTACAGTAGTAGGATGGCGAGCATGATAAGACATTGACAGATCATTCCAATATCAGACCCGAGCGTACGATCCGTGGCGTATTCTTCACCGCCGAGGAGCAGGGCTATCTGGGCGCGAGGTGAGGCTTTCGGATCTTTCCTATGTTGTGGCTGATAATGGAAAGAAGAGTATACTCTGAAGGAAAAAAAAACATGATAGTCCCAGGCTTTCACCTATGCAGTTCGCCATCCATTTCGAATACGTTTCAACTGATCCACAAGCACTGATCAGAAAGTTTCAGTTGATTCTCCTCTGATTCCTTAGGCTGAAAAACAAAACAAAAGCCTGTCAATTCCTTCAGAGCCTACGACGACGCGCACAAGTCCGACAACATCATCTTTGTGGCGGAGACTGATATGGTGATTAATTAACAACTAATTAGTTTATTAATTAACTAATTAATTAACTAATTAAACTAATTAAAGGGCGCCTTCCGGCCGCGCCTCGCAAACAGCACCTTCCGGTTCATGGGGGATACACGGAAGGTATGCGATCGTTGATCCTTGATCAGCGCCTAATCGAAAAATGAGGAAAATTGTTTGATCTTTGATCTTTTCAGCAACGCCGGCTCGAGGCGATCGCTCAGCAGCTCACAGCCCACAACATCCCGATGAGGGTGAACTACAGTGATGCGCAGGTTAGCGAAGATCAAGAATCTATAATTTTGAGCAAATAATGAGCATGAACAAGTCGTGAAAACGGTTCGGTTATGCTTCGCAGTACCTTCATATCTGGCTTGAATGGAATCGGATCAATGACAGCGGATTCGTCTTTAAAAAAAAGTTATTTCGACTTACAGGGCGACGTCTACAACCTCGCACAACCTCGCGATATTCCCGCCGTGAATTTCGTGCCCGACAAAGGTTTGTTGTTGTTTTGATTGTTGTTGTTGTTGTTGTTGTTGTTGTTGTTGTTGTTGCTGTTGTTGTTATTGTTGGTATTGTTCATCAAAACAACAACAACTCCAGGAGGTGACCACTTCTACTTCCGCTACCACCACTCGCCGGCGGATTACGTTAGCGTCTTTGAGGAGGTAATAACGAAATCTCTTTCGAATATGATGCGTTTCACGATTTACTCATGATCGTAAGAGAATTGCACCATCTGAAGGTATCTTTCTCGACAGTTTCTCAAATTTCGAAATTCAGGGCGATCTCGAGTACACTGCTGCAGTGTTTGCAACGATGGCCAATGTGATCGCCAATCAGGACCATTGGTGGTGAACTGAATCGGATACAGCAGAAAAGAAGAATACGGTGTTTGTACATAGAATGACTTCAACTTGTACATAAATTTTGATTACACTTGTACATAAATCTTGTTACTCACGATAAATATTATGCCCATTATGCTCATTATGCTCAATCTCGAAAATAGACTTTTTTCTCAGAATAGCTTGGCACCTCTGCTTCACTGATTGTGCAAACACAAACACTGCGTGGACTTCTCAACAGTTTGTTTGTTTGTTTGTTCTGAAATTAGAGGGTCACAATTAGAAAGCGGAATGGAACCTCTCTTCATTCAGCTTGATCTATCATTTCTCTAACCCACAAGAGAACAATCAAAGTGAGAAATCGCAATGAGCGAGATCAACTCGAGTTTAGGGAAAGTCTAAGGTTTTGGAAGAGATTCAGATGAAAAAGTGAATGCCAACAAGAACCGTGCCAAAGTCGACAATCTGTCTCAGAGTGATGGAGTATAAATACGCGCAAAGTTTCAGCTGATTACTTCGCTTTTGCTCAGTTCTCATCGGATCATGAAGACAGTAATGTGAGTTTCCTTCAAATCCTCAGGTGGAACCCAGTTTGATTGATATTGACCACCGATCAAGTGTTGAGCACCATTTCAGGATCCTCCTCCTCTCAGTGCTCTCTTTCCTCGCACTCTCTTCGCATGCGCAGACATGCTGCGGTGTAAGCAATTCCTATCCAACATTTTTATACTCGAAAACATTCATCAAAATCGTACTTTGCAGAGCTCCAGCTACAACAACGGCTACTACTATCCTTCTACTTCGACTGGATACAACAATGCATACTCCTCCTCCTACTACTATCCCACCACCGGCTACACCAATACCAATGGCTACTCTACCTATCCGTCAACGTACAACAACGGCTACAGCAGCTCGTATTACTATCCGACCACGGGATACTCTAACACCTATCCTTCCACTTCGTACAATAATGGATACAGCACCTACCCCTCTAGCTCTACGTACAACAATGGTTATCAGTACTCGTATTATCCCTACTCGTCGTATGGAAAGAAGAAGTGAGATTTGTGCCAACAGAATCCGATTATTCTGAATATGGTCTTCTAGTCTCCATTGTATCAACATTGTCATGCATTCCGTGTACAGATCTGGATAAAAACTGCAAATACTATTCTTGACCAAATGCAGACCACAAACTGAAAGGACAGCATCAAATTCGTGAATAAAATCGGACGGACTATTGAATATTACTGATTTTGTTTCCACGGACTAATATTTTTTCGGTTCATTACTTCAGTTCCGCAATTCACAGCTTAGTCATGGCTCCCATGATCCGCTTAGAGTACACAATCAAACGCAAACAATCGGCCACGGGATTCGATTGTTTTGATGAGGTGCAGTGAGTGTTTATCGAGGAAGAGAAGTTAACGTTTCTCTAAATATAGCTGATTCTGTCGTTTTTCATTCAAGAAACGCAGAAAGTTTATAAGAATGAGTTTATCAGTGAAATCAGTGCAATGATTAGTGGGTTATCTCATCTTCTCGCACTTTAGGCCTTGATCTGGTCATAATCGGCCTTGTCCTTTACGGCGTCGGAAGCGGCACGCTCGACTCTCAGATCTGAAGTGGGATTAGATCAACTTTTGGTCTTTCGAAAGGAATGAAAGCACACATCTGAAAAGACACACTAGCCGGAAACAGTTGTCGGCCGGTGACAGATTGTGCACCATGACGTAATCCGTATTTCGAAATCCACTCACCTGACCACTCTCCGTTGTATCTGATCGACAGGTGCCAGTACCCACAGCGATCACTGGGCGAGGAATCACGGAAGTAGTCGCTTCTGCAAAATGCACTCCATTGCCTCCACATCTCACTTTTAATCCCCTCAGTAAGGGATCATTCTGCCCGCCCGGTTAGTGTAGTGGTTGTGCCCTCTGAGTACCAATCACGAGGACGCTGGTTCGACTCCCGGGCGGTGCAGATCCACCCAAAAACCAAGGGGGTTAAGAAATGTTGGTAGTGTTTCGTACACGGCAAACAAAAAGTCCCTCCGGAAACGGTATCGTCAGCGCCAGGCCACTGGAAACAGGCTAGGCCCTGCCGCATCAGTACGTATAAAATAGGGCAGCCGACCCCAATCATGGGAATAAGGCTAGGAAGTTT
>LS516420.1:650935-663728 GCA_900490845.1 Pristionchus japonicus | reverse complement strand
ACGTTTGGCGTGGCCTAAAATTTGAAAGCCGTGAAACCGGCTTTTAGTACATGAACCTTTGCGAGCAAATTGTAGCTTAATTAGCTAATTATCTATTTTCTTATGCTTGAAACACTTGATAAATCGACTATTGCGAGTCGAATGAACATAAACCTGTAAAATATAAGTGTATTTTGAGTGTTTCCGAGTTTGTGACAAATTTTTCAAATTTTTTGAAACATTTGAAAAATCGCCGGAATAAAAAAATGGGACGATATGACTAGAGGGAGGGCCTTTAAATTGTGTGAGACAGAAGTGAGGTTAATGAAGTTACTGCCTCCGCGTTGTTGTGTTTGTGTCGAATAACAATGCAGAGTTTCACGGGGATAACAGGCCGCGATCCAATTAGTAAACACAACAGTTAATGACTTCGTGTTGCGTAGTAATGATGAAATTATGCCAATTTTAAAAATAAGTAACAAAAAACCGTTCGGTTTCAAGCCGAAGTTTGCAGCGAAAACACTGCGAAAAGCGATTTCTTCATATTGCGTCACCACAATGTAATGTGCAATTTTTCGAAGAAAAACAATTTGGGTTCGTTTGGTATTGGTCTTAGGCGTGGGGATCAGAAATTAATGGCGATTTTGCAAATATTAGTCACTCACAAACTGACAGACAGACAAACACTAAGATACTTTTACTTCTCTTGCAATCATTATAGTTTCTCACACGCAAGATGAGTCGTTCGATGTTCCTCGCGTGCTCCTTTTCATTCATAGTAGAGAAGCCGGGCGACTGGTACAGGCGATCCAAATCCTCATACAGCGTGTTCCTCCAGGGCACGGGCATCGCATTGAAGTCATCCTTTGAATCCGGCATTTTAAAATCAGTGCACACACAGTGGGTGAAAATTGGGAGCCATCTATGACAAAATGGTGTGAATTTTCGTTCTAATGGTCAAAAATAACCATCCCAAACTTTTTTCCCTGTTCCATCCGCTTGTTGAACCTTAGGCAAACGGCTTCTATCAGGTCACAAAAAAAATTATAAAAATCTATTTTACCCGATCAGGTAAATACGACCGGGTCTTTTACCTGATCAGGCGGAATGACCAGAAAAAGTTAACCCTAACGCACACTCTCCATCTGGAAACTAGTGAATGCATTTATTAATACCTTCCGCAGCTTGCGCAGATAGTTTAGCGTCCTCTCAAGGCCTTCCGATCTATGCAGCCAGTCGAAGGCGGCCAAGCGTGTGACATCGATTAGCCTGCGGAAGAACCACGGCCAGGTGCAGTCAGTGCGAGAGGAGAGAGGAGGCAGCGCCTCTCTCGGTTTGCTTTCCGACTCTCGGATGTGGTCAAGCAGAGCGATTTTGAGCACGTCGGATAGCTCCTGAAGTGATAGCAGCTACTACGGACACAGACCAGGGCTGTGCGGCATAAATTCGGCATAATTTCGGCATAACGGGTTCGTTCATGCCGAACATGAGCTTTTAGCTCAATTTATCATATCGATAAAATGTATATCAATCGTACGCACTAGATTACAACGTTTGGTACGGGGTTCAAACAAAGGGCTAGAAGTGCGCAATCGGGAAATACATTTTTATGCCACACAGCCCTGACACAGACGTGTCAACTTTTTTTTTAAACCAGAGACGGAGACACTCAGGAGCATCGCAAAACTTACATCATAAATTTCCGTTGAAATGAGTCTACGCAGAGCTTCGCCAGTACGCAATTGCTTCATGACGAAACTGCATGCGGCGGAAAGGCGATATCGATCGGCAAGCAACAGTCTATTCTCTAGTGATAATCCTGTCGGAATTGCAGGTGACCCCTGAGTATGGGGATTCGAATAGAGAATGAACTTCCGCGATTGAATGTACACGTAAAAAGGAGATCGCACGGTGTGTAACCCTCGTTACCAAATTGAGGACATGTTTTAGAATGTTGTTTAAATAATTCAATTATGAGTGTCGTAAACAAGGGTTCCAATCGGATCCATCAGCCTCAGAAGGAAAAATATATTTAGAGACTCCAACGTAGATCGCCGATTTATTCCATTGGTTCCAAATCTGGGTTCAATAAGTCCCTCATGGTCCCAGAAACATCATACTTTTTACCGTTTGTGATTATCTTGTCTCTGTGCAAAGTTACGCCTCTAAAACCACGCGCGCGCAGGCATAGAGCGAGAGGGAAGGGAAGAGGAGAGAGAGAAAAGGGGCGGAGCCTCTCTCGTGTGTGTCTCTCTCCCTCCCCCCGCCCTCTCGTTCCCCTCTCCCCGCGCTCTGGCGACAGCTCGGGGGGAAATGCTAAAAATCCAAAAAAATTACTAAAATTTCTAAAATATTCGTATTAGTCAAATACGAGCGGCGCAGAGCTGTCGGAACAAGGGAACCTCCTTATTCCCCTATTTTGCACCTTAATTATCGATTTTTCCCATCCCAAAGTTAACCAAGCATGATGCGCCACAGATATGTTATGCGGGTTGGTGATAGCTACCGAAAACGCTTTTGATTGTTGAAATCGGTTGTGAACTCGAGTTGTCGGACCTCGCGCCAGATATCGCGCGTCGCTGTCTATCCCCTCTGAGGGGGCCGAGCTTGGGGTCTCTAAATATATTGCCAAGGAGCCACTCACATATTGTTCTCCTTTCTTCTCACCAACAATGTACGCCTCCATGAGACGTGTAACTGAGCTGCACAAGAAATATTCCGCCAATCTTAGCATATTATCAATTGTCTCAACGGAGTCCTGATTTGGGTGCATTTGTTGATATAAATAAGGATGATCTAACAATAGCGATGAACTCCTCGTCGGAAGAATTTGTGTAGAGCATACTGAGAAAAGTCTTCATTTGTTCGAATTCGATGTCTTGAAGGTGATGCTAAAACGTTATATTTTTGTTTTTTAAAAATTAAATATAACGTAAAAAGGTATAAAAAAAGAATGTAAATACCTCCTTCTTCTGCCAGTCCGGAAACTTCTTGTCATAGAAAAGTTTATAAAAGAATCCACAATGCATTGCAAGAACTTCCCTGAAATAACGTTGATGTTGGAAATTACAAGACTAAACCCACAACAAGAATGTTCCAATTCAATTTCCGTTCCGAATCAATTAGAGGGTACATATTTTTGCAGAAGTTTAACCCATGGAGATAATTTTGGGGCCCTAATTTTGAGGTCTCAAATCTCACCTGCTCACAAATAAATGTCCTCCCTTCAAGATCAATTTGGTATCGCTGACATCGGATTTGTTAGCGAACGACTTCTCCAGAGGAGGGTAACAGCCGGCCCAATCGGTTATCTTAAACATGTATCGTACATGCTGGAGAAATCGGAACGGTTACCAGGCGTTACACAACAATATCCACTTTTGGAGAACTTTGCGGATATTCGAGAGTCGTGTTTGAGCTCATTCGAAACCCTATAAGCGATTGGCGGGAAAAGACCCCGATATGCGCGGCTGCGCATCTTCCTACGGTCCCAGTGCAACCGTCTTTTGGATATGCCCGGCCCGCATGGTCTCGCCATGCGCGGCTCGGTTACTGTATGGGGCAATACACGCAAATATCGATTGCCTAATCCCCTCTCCCGCGCAGTTGTTTACTACTTGTCAACCATTGTCCCAACCACTTGCCAACCATTGCCGAAACCACTTGTCAACCATAATCTCAACCACTTGTAGGGAGGCGCGCCAGCAAGTGGTTGGTACTTTGGTTGACAAGTGGTTGGGAGAAACCAGAGAAAGTTTTAAAAAAACACGAGTTGTGAACCAAGTTAAATATAAGGTGGGGTGAATTCGTTGGTTCGTTCCCATGTTCATGTTCCCACACCTTAAAACGTTTTTATTTTACATTACAGTTGAAGAATCTTGATTCGTAAGAAACTCTCTCAATTTCACACTCTCTCGCTGCCTTTTTTCTGAGCATACAGTCGTAGATTCTTCAGTTATAAGAAAATAGACAAACTACTTCATGTGAACGAACCAACGAATTCTCCTTAAGAGACCGGCTCGGAGAAAATCGAAGAATTTCACCTACCCCTCGGACACGTTCCTCTCGGAACGGGGCCGGCCAGCCCATATTCTAGTGCTAGGAGGGTCTTATGCCTACATTGCTCATAGCACCCTTTGTTCAGCGTTTCCACACTTAGGGCACGAGAAAAGACGATATATGTGTACAATGTTCGAAAAATCATAAACTACAAAGTTGAAGAGGCAGACTCAAATGTTCACGTGCATCACGTTAGCGGTCTCCAGTGCCACCTATGGAGCAGTTTTGATTGAATGCTGCTTGATTCCGGAATGTTTTTCTAATCTCAATTTTTCATTTTTCGATCAAATTAGCGTGTTGTTTCGGCAGGAGCTGAGGATAACCTAGGTGTACGTTGTAGCCCACTAGCATATGTACCTGAATATTCATCAACCAGACTTCTCCGGACTTTCCCATTCCAGATTTCTAAACAAAAAGGTGTGAGACCGAGACTCTGATTTCGTAATATCTGCAATTCATTTATTCTTTCGGGGTATTTTGAGCAAAGCAACACTCAATTTTTAGTACTACGCCATATTGCGAATAATCATCGCCATAGGAGTCGATTTTCTCATCATGAGTTTTTTGGACCATGACCCGGGGTTCATGGTCTCGGACTGACCCACCACCATGAACCCGGGGTCATGGTCTAAAATGGGCCTTGCAAGTCATGATTGAGTAACTTCCTGTACTATACACCATTGCTTAGTACAGTCCCCAAGAAACATGCCGGGGACAGAGATACCGTAATCTGCCAGTCGTGGAATCGTGAATTGACTTTTTCAATAAAATTCGAAAAAAATCAGTTTGCGATAGTCATATTACGGTATTTCTGTGCCCGGTATGTTTCTAGGGGACTGTACTAAGCAATGGTATATAGTACAGGAAGTTACTCAATCATGACTTTCAAGGCCCATTTTAGACCATGACCCCGGGTTCATGGTAGTGGACCAGTTTGGAACCATGAACCTCGGGTCATGGTCCGAAAAAGTCATGGCGGCGGAATCGACTCCTATGGCGATGATTATTCGCAATATGGCGTATTACTAAAAATTGAGTGTTACTTTGCTCAAAATACCCCGAAAGAATAAATGAATTGCAGATATTACGAAATCAGAGTCTCGGTCTCGTACCTTTTTGTTTAGAAATCTGGAATGGGAAAGTCCGGAGAAGTCTGGTTGATGAATATTCAGGTACATATGCTAGTGGGCTACAACGTACACCTAGGTTATCCTCAGCTCCTGCGGCAACAACACGCTAATTTGATCGAAAAATGAAAAATTGAGATAAGAAAAACATTCCGGAATCAAGCAGCATTCAATCAAAACTGCTCCATAGGTGGCACTGGAGACCGCTAACGTGATGCACGTGAACATTTGAGTCTGCCTCTTCAACTTTGTAGTTTATGATTTTTCGAACATTGTACACATATATCGTCTTTTCTCGTGCCCTAAGTGTGGAAACGCCGAACAAAGGGTGCTATGAGCAATGTAGGCATAAGACCCTCCTAGCACTAGAATATGGGCTGGCCGGCCCCGTTCCGAGAGGAACGTGTCCGGGCGATTCTCGATTTTTACCGATCCGGTCTCTTAAATGAAAATTTCACTATTTTTACAAACATTTCATGGGGGGCATACCGGGGTAGTTTCCCGCAAATAGCCTATAGGCTATCGAATGAGCCCTCGCAAAGTTCTCCAAAAATGGATATTGTTCGGTAACGCCCAGTGACCGTTCAACATGTACGATATTCACATGATGGCGAATTAGGAAGCAATATTAAATTTGATCTTACTATCACCTTTATCATGTAGACGAACTCATGAACATCATCGCCGTCCCGGTATCTTAATTCAATAACCTGTGACACTTTACAGTAATTGTGTTCATGAATTCTCATTTCGAATGCGTAATGCAAAATTGAGAGACATTGATAGAAATTAATAATGTGCATGCACATTTTTAGCAAATATAAAAGTTGATACCTGATGAGGGGAATTACAAATGTGTTGTTTCTCCGAGTAGCCACCATTGACTTCACGACAAGTTCTTTCTTATCCTGAATGTTTTCTAGCATATCTGACTCATCATGCCTTATAGTGTAGTTTGCAGTAAGGGTGAATGAGATACGCCAATGAGGATCCACTGCGCTGAAAAATTGTGTATGATGTCATATTTGATGTTTCCTCCAGCTTTTTCCAGTGCGGAAGCAAGAGTAGTCTCACTCTCGCGCATACACTCACAAGTATCCCGGTTCAATGTAAGAGAGTTCAACTCTGTTCAACTGGTTTTTTTAAAAACTGCTGACCATTTGTTGCAGCAGACTTCTACAATAACATCCTTTTCAGTCTCAGCAACGTCTTGGATTCGCTTCGTTGTCAGCACAAAAGTGACTCGACCCCAGTTCATTTCGACAATCAACCTGAAGAAATTCAACTTTTAGTATAACATATACATGTTCAAGGGTGTATGAGCGACTTTCTGAGAAAATGAAACTATGCTTGGCACTAGGGAAAAATCGAATTCCTTCAAAATGTGTCGGCTGGTAGTACTCCTCGAGTGTATCTCAGTGCTAGCTGATTTAGTGTTCTGGGTCGCTCTCCGCCGAATGGTGATGTATGTTTCAGTGAAACATAACTCAGCCGACTTTGCCATTTCGTAACAAATCGAAACGAGTGATAGCGCAATTAACGCGCACTATTAGTGTGATGATGCATGCCAAGTTTCATCCCGATCAATTCACGACAAGCGGGAAAATCGATAATTTTAAACTAAAATAGAAAATATCTCAAAAAATCGTTTGCTTCGGTACACTTTTTTATTTGCTCAATCTATAGAGCAACCATTCCTTTCACTGATATTTCAATGTAAAAGAAATTAAAAAATAGAGTTTAGAGAAATCCCCGAAATAGTGCAAATAATTTGAAATAAAGTCAGTTCTCGGTAAGCAAAAATGCCGTACCGGCGAGGGCGACTTGTAGATAAATCAGGTTTAACATTTGAGCGCCGGGTCAAGTTTTCAAAGTTTGTCGAGGGTGGACCTACAGTAACTTGTCATGTTACTGTAACCCTTACTACCGTAGTCAGGTTATCGCAAACTAACTTTTTTCTTAAATGATGAGATAAAAATGTCTTCCATGGTCGAATGCGTCGACCGTAATCCAGCGTACTACAGTAACCCGAGATACCGTAATCCGGTTATCGCGAACTGACTTTTTATTGAAAATTCGTTTTCAAAATCCGATCCTTATTCTATTATAAAAGTCAGTTTGCGATAACCGGATTACGGTATCTCGGGTTACTGTAGCATGCTTAATTACGGTCAACACTTTCGACCGTGGCGCACATTTGTAACTCGCAATTTGAAAAAAAGTTAGTTTGCGATAACCTGATTACGGTAACATTGGTTACTGTAACATGAAAAGTTACGGTAGGTCCACCCTCGACAAACTTTGAAAACTTGACCCGGCGCTCAAATGTTAAACTGATTTCTCTACAAGTCGCCCGCGGCGGTACGGCATTTTTGCTTATCGAGAACTGACTTTATTTCAAATTATTTGCACTATTTCGCGGATTTCTCTAAACTCTATTTTTTAATTTCCTTTATATTGAAATATCAGTGAAAAGAATGGTTGCTCTATAAATTGAGCAAATAAAAAAGTGTACCGAAGCAAACGATTTTTTGAGATATTTTCTATTTTAGTTTAAAATTATCGATTTTCCCGCGTGTCGTGAATCGATCGGGATGAAACTTGGCATGCATCATCACACTAACAATGCGCGTTATTTGCGCTATCACTCGTTTCGATTTGTTACGAAATGGCAAAGTCGGCTGGGTTATGTTTCACTGAAACATACATCACCTTTCGGCGGAGAGCGACCCAGAACACTAAATCAGCTAGTACTGAGAAACACTCGAGGAGTACTACCAGCCGACACATTTTAGAAGAATTCAATGTTTCCCTAGTGCCAAGGGTCCCAGCCAACTAGTTCCACTGACTCAGAAAGTTGCTCGTATCGAGACGAAATCATAAATTTTTGATCTTTGCCTATTGAGAGATATAGATTTTCAAGAACTGATGGGGCCGGATTAGAGTTAATACATGAATTCTCACTCTTCGCGAATTACATTTCCCTGGGGCTCGAAACAGTCAGCGGTAATGCAACGCTCTTCAGAAATCTCGGTTTCGAATCGCTGTTCGTATGGTTCTGAAACAAACAATCTTAGCAAACAGTTTTCGGTATAAGGCTTTAAAAGTCGACGAAGTGACTGGCCTCATGGTATCGAGTTTGATCGCTTTTTGCAGGCGAGACTTTTCGTCATTTCGAACTATTCGAATGAACAGAATTTGAATTCGAATTGGAAACCATAGAAAGTACAAAGAATGCGAGGGGAGTCGTTGAAGTATTTGCGTTATATTTCGAAACACATTTATGAAAATGATTACGAATTCAATCTCGCATAGTCTCAACGGTTCTTCATAATGTACCCTCTCTCGCTTGAATGACAGATTAGGTATACTTCAAAACGAGTGATCCACGTACCAATCGCAAGCTCGTTGTTAGCTGCAGTCGCAGCAGGAATGGTGCTCTTAGCCATCCGTCACTGTCGAGACTGGAATAAAAGTTATCCTTTACTCCTGACTAGATTCCGGAAAGCAAGAGTTGACTCTCCTCATTCTGCATTCTGCTCATTCTCTGACCGGTGAGAGAGTATGTGTAATGGGGATAGCAACTCTTGCTTTCCGCACTCTACTCCTGACTCTGCACATTCGATTAAAATTCCCGCATTTAATATCTCTATTCCAAGAGGAGCAATCGATTCAGTCGTGCTTTAAAAACTTTGAGTTTTGCTGTACTTTATGCCCAAAATCAAATAGCAAGTGGATTGATCCACGTGGAGCCGAGATGTGAAATGCGGGAATTCAGATATGCTCAGATCAGCAAGTAAGAAATACAATTTCATCACGAGTAAAGGAGGAGTGAGGAATGTCGCAAAGTCACGAGAGAGATGAAATTCGGTTGATTTGACGGAGGGAGAGAGAGTGGGTGGAAAAAGCGAGGATGTTACAATTTCAGGGCGCTGGCGAATGAGACGGAGAGAGAGGCGGGATTACGAAATGACACGAGTCTACACATACCCGAAGAAACTACTGGAATATCAAGTCAAACTTTTTACGAAAAAATGTGAACTTGATGTTTGAGAAGTACTAATTAGCTATCGGAGACATCAAAGGACAGGCATGGAATAGTTCTCGAGAATAGGACTGGTAGTAAACCCCAATCAATCACATTGATCAAAGAAAAGTCTTAATCCGCGACATATGCGAATGAGGTAGAATATGGCGTGACTAACCCCGCCACAACAGCACAATAGTGTATCGTGTTTCATCACATCAATTAATTCGATACGCGATGCTCTAAACAGATGGTTCTTAGTTATCCAATATCTGTTTCCAGGATTACGATCGAAGCCTGATGTTTTTATAGTTAAAATAATGGTTCAAAGCCGTCAAATGGGCCGAACTTCTGGCTCATTCGGCGATCAGTGGAAATGAATAGTATGTTCGAGTGTATACAAGAGTTCAAAATTCGGGCAATCATCTCTTAATTTCACCCGCTTTCACCGCTCAGGGAGACAATAAAGTGTGGGAAACGTCTTTATACTCTAGTGAAAACGATGTTCTTTTAGCATCGCACTAAGAATGAGAGATCCTAAATATAATTACCCTTCTCTAAAGACCGCGATCCTATTTTGCACTCGCTCTCAAACACTTCAAAGAAGATCGATTGATAGAAACAGATACCGGAAACTCTCGAGAAGAGAAGAGAGGAGCGGCTGTCACGGCGTGTGCAGACACATCCCTCCTCCGTATCTCTCTTGTCACCATTATCCCCTCAGCAGTTGTAATACTTACGATTCCCTCACCAGGGTCCTACCAGCTGGGTCCCCGGCTCTTGAGCAGACAGAGGAGAAAGTCGAGAAAGGGTAGGATCTGTCGTTAGGTTGACCTATTTGTGACCTAAAAACCTAAAAATAAAAGATGTCTTTGTATAAACTCTATCAAGCAAAGTTTGACACGATTTTTCGGATGGATCTTCTTTATCTGTTATGACTTCACGTTATTGATTTTGTTTCAAGAGATTCTCGAAAAAACTGAGCGTATTTGACAACAACGGTTGTTTGCAGATGCCTCGACGGGAAATAAAATGATGGAGTCAGTTCTTTCCTTGTCATCATCAATGTTCTTCTTCTATTCTTAGTGTAGGAACAGGTATGAAAAAATGTGTGAGTCTACGTGCGAATGTTATCCACATTGATGTCATAAAAATCAACTATACACAGTATTAATTTTCTGCCGCTTGCTCATCAAAAGTCAGTAAATTGGCCAAGATAAATGAACTAGCGCATTTCATAGATCATGCTTTGCAAAGATCTGAGCAACATTTACACTTCGGTGAGGTACGCCAGCGGGCGCCACTGTCTTTGTACAGCTTCTCCGAGATCGAAGAAGCTCTCGCGTTATAGCCACGTTATAGCCACGATTCGTTTAAAGTTGATTTCCTAATCGCACACACAGTGACCATGTTCGAAAAGGTAGGCAAAATTGAGAATATTTTATAAAAAAAAGACATATAGAAGCGCAATCCAATACGGGAACTGATCTCCAATCGCGGTTGTTGCCCCGTCCGTCGGTGGTGGCTTTCCAAAAATGGCCCAGGCTTTTGGCTGCACGGGGGAACCCACGAGGGGGGATTGAGTTCCGGGTGCGACGCCACCAGGGGACGGACGGGGCGGCCGATTTGGGTCCACCCAAGTGTTCCAGGGCGAGCCGAAGCTCGCCTCCCCAACAAACGGGTCAATAGGAGACGCCTTATGGACAGGCGCGTGTTCTAGACGCGACGGGTAAGAGACAGGCGAGAGAGGGGGAGAGATGAGAAGCGTCTGGCGCTCTCTCTCAGGGTCTCTCGTGACCTTTGAGCCAATTCGAGATGTGCTCTCTAAAATATGTACACGGATGCGAGGCCTATTTGGAACATTTTCGCTAATCCTTCTTTCAGGACAAATATCTGTTCATCTGCACCATTCCATAAAGTATTTCTTCCGAAAGATGAATAATAGACATACCACGAAATGACAAGGCAAATGTGAATAAGGAAATGATGATGAATCCCGCCAGACATTTCTCTCAATCGTCTCCTATAAAATGCGAAGCAATCACAATTGAGTATCTCCATACAACCGAGATGCTTCAGCTCTGGCTACCTCTTATTGCTCTGGTGAGCTATTTTTCTTCATGTTACTTCATCGTGCTTACCGTCATCTCTTCTATGTTATCGGCGTCTCAGGCGATTGCGAGAATGGCTCGAACAGTCCATTCCTCGAGCATGATCTGGAGGAGTGCGCTCGCAAGTGCTTCTGGAAGCCATTCTCCATGTCTGACATTAGATCGGACAACGAGAATGCGCGAGTGTCAGTGCATCTTTTTTTTTGTTTATAGCCGTGAAGCACGACCGTGAAACACATCCTGGCCGTTCACTACAGTCAATTTCTGCCGCAGGCACAAGTTCTCGACGTTCCTTAACTCTTTTTCAGTGACCAGTGCTTCTCGTTCACCTATGAGCAACCGGAAAGCATCAAGTTCCGCCATGAGTTTCACGTGTGAGCTTCCTGAGCTCTATTATTATTATTATTTTTCGTTGGATCTGGTATGGAAAAATTGGGAGTTTTCTTCGAAATTGTGAGCAATTGCAGTGCCAATGAACTCGATATTGTCTACCTCGTCTACGCTGGGGGCAAGCTCATCGATGTGATCGAGGTAAGTGAATACGTGGAGAAGCTTGTGGGTGGAGGATGATGACGATGACGTCATGCTCAAATACAAATAAATCCGTCTTTTCCAGGACCCGGAGAACGGACCTCACTCCGATCGCTACGAGAAGATTGTGGACGGGACAAACCCAGCAAATCTGTTCGAAGGGTGCGTTCATTTATTCTACTAAGTTTTCGAGTTTAGAAATCATCTTATTTTGCACACTATCACGCAATCCTGACCAATTTATGTCGTTCCTGAACTCAATATTTATAGTGCCCCTTTCGAATCCCTTCTGAAGATCCACCAGTCGTATTCGTTTTGCACCTGTGCATTAGTTGTCAAGCGATAACTTCATTACAAAAATATTCAAGAGCCGCATTCGAGTCCCTCCTGGAGATCCACCAGTGTGTGTACAACTATGCGGCTAGAATTCGCGCACCGAACACGATTGAGGAGAGGAAGAGCAGCCTGATCGAGAACCAGTCACCGGAGTGCAGAGGGAAGACATCGCTCAGACGAGTAAGCTTAATTTTTGGGCGCTTCGTCACTTTCCTTGGCGTGAACCCCATTCTCATTTGTCCTTCTTCGTTCTCCGCGTGTGCGGTCGTGGCAGCTAAAGTGTCAATTTATGACACTTCAGCAGTTCTTGGTACACAAACAACTTAAGAGACCGGATCTGAAAAAATTCACCATTTCGGTTCTTTTCCGGACATCGCTCCAGGACTTTCGATTCGGCCCGCCATACTGACATATGTTGGAGACACTTTGACGTTGTTTTCAAAAATGATGACGTCACTGATCGTATTGCGAAATAGGACGCGCCAGTTGCGCGAGAAGTTTGAAAAGTGCATTTTCATATGTTTTCAATGGAACAAGCTAGAACCAAAATTCCTTCAGCATTGTGTTAGAGTTGGCGCAAGTGCACAGGAACACTATTAAGATGAATTTTAAGGCCAATCTGT
>LS516420.1:606344-645241 GCA_900490845.1 Pristionchus japonicus | reverse complement strand
AATCTTCCCAAAACTTCGAACTTAACACATTTAGGCCCAGACTATTCCAGCACACGTTGAGATAAGGTGAAAGCTATCTTTTCGACTTTTCGAGGTAGGCCGTATACCAACTTCAGGAAACAAAAGTCCCAGAAGGAGTAAAACCGATTTCTTCCAAATGTGGTCGAACATGTTCACAGGCATTGGTAGTACACTGTGCGCGATGTTTCACCTTCCGCTAGTGCCGTTAAGCCACCAATAGCAATAAAAAATCGAGTTTTGAACATGCGAAAACTCCTTCAGAACGAAAGCTTAAAAAATTTTCTCGTTGAAAGTTTGCTCATTTGAGCTCACTAACACAATGCAAAAAGAATTTCGACTCTAGCTTGTTCGGATGAGAAGATATGAAAATCGATTTTTTGAACTTCGCGCGCACTTTGCGCACCACACACGCGGCGAGGAATCCCAAAACCACCGGTTCATCAATCAGGGGCCCAGACCCTCTCATGCTATGGTAGCGTGGAGGGCTGGATCCTTGTGCTAGGGCAATGTCCGGGGAGGGGGCCGAAATGGTGAATTTTTACAGAGACAGTCTCTTAAAATACTACAAATGATAGACTCTATTTGGTCTTGGACATTCCAGTTCACCAACTCCGACGCGGTCATCAAGCAGGAAGTGACCACCTACTACAGAGAGTCGAGCAGAGGCCCGAGATGCGGAGGATACACCGTGGCAATCAAGACGAATATCGTCAAGAGTATGCTTTATGCATTTACTAATTCATTAGAATGCCATAGATAAGTATTCCGATAGTAATGTAGATTAATGTGCATGTCCCTCATGAGAGTTCGAAAACAGAGATGCGGCGGGTACACAGTGGCGATCAAGACGAATATTGTGAAGAGTATGCTTTATAAATTTACTAACTCATTAGAATGCCATAGATAAGTATTCGGACAGTACTGTAGAATAGTACTGTAGTGCATGTCTCTCATGAGAGTTCGAGAACAGAGATGCGGGGGGTTCACGGTCGCCATCAAGACGAATATTGTGAAGAGTGAGTAACACTTTTGTGATTTTGCTAACAAAGTGGCAGAGCACAATCCGCTGGTCACTCTAGTCGCGGAAATTTCAAACTGAGATGCGGAGGGTACACAGTTGCGATCAAGACGAATATTGTCAAGAGTAAGCGACTTTCATACTATACTCTAGTCTCCAGAATAAGAACGCTCGAACAAGCACCAAAGAGATGGGATTAGTTAGGTTTGTCTTGTTGGGAAAAATTGAACCTAGATGCGGAGGATACACGGTGGCGATCAAGACGAATATTGTTAAGAGTGAGTAACACTTTTCTGATCTTGCTAACAGAGTGGCAACGCAAAATCCGTTGGTCACTTTAATCTCGGGGACTTTAATCTGAGATGCGGAGGATACACAGTTGCGATCAAGACGAATATCGTGAAGAGTGAGCGATTTCCTTACTCTCTAATAACCTCCAAAAAAAGACCGCAAACGTTTCCAGTAGTGAAAATTATTCTGCTGGTTTTAATCCGAAATGTTGAACATAAACAGTAGCGATCAAGACGAACATCGTCAAGAGAAAGAGTTAACAATTTCAAAATAAGAAATAGACTTTTCCTGACATATAACATTACAATTTCAGCCCTACGAATCGTCACTCAGCGCTCGACTGATCCTATCGAGGAGAGATAAAAAAAACCAATCAACGATGACATGATGGTTGCCGAACTCGTTGCAAGAAAGGAATAAGATGAAAAGAAGTTGTTCAATTTTTTGTGTTCCTTCGAAACAGTAAAGATGCTCAAGATCCATTTCTTCGAAGGTTGCACCTTTTTTTATCTGTGATCTGTTTGAAAAAGAGATAAAAATGGAGAATCGCGAAATATGTTTATCTGTTTGACAACAAGAGAGATTCAGAGAGAGTGGCATCTTTTACTTTTCGAGGGAGTGGCAAGGGAAGTGGTAGTGACGATACTCACAAGGTCGAGACGAAGGAGAGCGAATGAGAGGGAGAAACGGAGAAGTCATAGTTCACGGGTCGATGTGTTCCATGAGCAGTTTACTTCTTTGCTGAGACGGATGTAGCAGCGTAGTCGAAACCGGATTTTCCTGAAAGAAAGTAAGCTATGTGTGCTTCGAAAAACCATGGTTCTGATAGGCGCTGTGCTGATAATCCGAATCAGGTTCAATCTACGTAAAACAGACTGTTTGCTGCTAGATCTCTCAAGTGTTCTTTCCGTGCCAACATACTCCGAGTTCAGTCTTCCCATGCTCATTCAAAGTAGTATCTAGGCAGCGAAAAATTGACGAGATAGTATGCGAAATAGAGAAAGTGGGCGTGTGCTCCTTGAACATTCAACCATTACCTCAGCACTAGGTCGGATGAGAACACTCGGACGATAACCTACTGGATGAGCACCAAATGAAGGCGAGAGAACAACTGTTATGTAGTATGCAAATGGTGCTCATCCAGTAGGTTATCATCCGAAAGTTCTCATCCGACCGCCGTGCCATTACCTCGCCATAGATCGCCCAGCTTGAGCGGTCCCTTCCTCGTCTCGACGAGTGTCTCTGGTGACGTGAAACGGATGAGGGCGTGGTGGCTATGATGACCCTGACAAGTAACCGAGACTACCCAGCATGAACTAAGCAATATCTTAGTCCGTTGAACCTTAATCCGTTGAACCAAAAATATTACCTTTCCCACGCATCTATCACAAAACTCGTGTTTGTGACAGACGGCGCAGGAGTAGAAAGCGGCATCCCTCTTGATGCCTCTCTCGCAGAGGTCACATGTAAGTCGCCCCTTGTAGGTCGCCTGGAACGAAGTTTTTTCGCGAAACATCTCGAAGTCCAGCGAATCATACTAGGAATATCCTTCTCTCCATTTCACACAATCTTTCTCACAGGCCACAGAGGTGAGAGATTGGGTGAAGTGAGCAGACAATTACGAAATATCGTGAAACATACCCATGGGGTCTTCTTCGCAGGGCTCTGAAATGTGTGTTTGATAAATGAGCAATGAGGTCCGCCTTACTTCTGCATAAGCAATCATACACGCCATGATGAATGAGTACATATCTCATGATACTAGGGTTGCAGGTTCGATATCGCTAATACCATAATTTACGGGCAATTTTCTAACTGTCTGGCGCGAGAGAGTGCGGTAATACCGATACCGAGCCTGCAACCCTACATGATACCCAGAAAATTCTCTGAAAACTGCATGAACAATACCTTCTTCTTCGGGGCCTTCTTGATTGGCGCTGCCTTGCTTGTTCTCGGGGGACCCTGCAATCGGGCGTTACGCGGAAATCGTTAAATCTTGTTTTTAGCATACAATAAACAAACATAATGACGATAACTGACCCCATTACCGACGATCCTTCTTCGCGCTGGACTTGTCTTCATCTGCCATAATATAACTTATCACAAAAACGAAATACGGATCGCCATCTCTTCATTTCACATGCTCTCTCGATGTCCAGTGAATGAGTGCGCGAAATGAAGAGAGGGCTTTGAAATGCACTAAATGGAGCTCATCGCTCAGACTCAAAAGAGCAGGAGGGGAAAACGCTTCGAATTAAACGCAGGTATAAGGCTAAGACAAGATAACTTTCGCTCAACAGCGGTAGCTCAGCAAAAAGAAGTGAAAGAGAAGTGAACAACAAGTGAAATCAATCAGGTCGAGCATGATAGCGAAGCGAGCGCTGTTCTCGAGTAACCAGTTCCACCAGTTGCTCTCTCTCTCTACTCTCTAATCATGCACACAGTTAGAAGGAGCTGGAGGAACAGCGACACCAAGTAACTAGCATCCGTCTCCTCCTATCACTTACGTTGGCGTAAACAACGCGGATTGCCTACACTAGCAGATAAGGTAGAAGAGAAAAGGTAGAAGAAGGAAGGAATAAACAAAAATAATGCGATTTGAACAAAGTTGGCGTTCGAATCACTGGCCATCAAAGGGACTTGCTGAGAACACTCGCGGAAGCAAGTGACTCGAAAAAACAAAAAAAAGGCAAAATTGAGAAAATTTGCAAAAAACGAAGAAATAATTTTAGCCAAAAAAGGAATGCTACCATGCCAAAATCACAATTATCGATCGCAAGGGTAGTTTATCGTTTTGTTATTCTGAAGTACGCCAGTGAGCAAGAACAAAGATTTATTCGTTCCAAGGTGTCACACTCGCTATAGTACAGTATAAATATAACATCTGAAGTTACGAAGGGAAGTCATGAGACATAGTTGTGGAAACATGAGGATCCATATTCGAATTATCTCCGATTGGTCTTGACGGAGACCTCGTACGTGTACCCCGACCCTGCAGGAAATGATATTTTTTGTGTATACTTGATCAGTATTGCAGTATCACTTCAGTGACTGCAATGACATAAGTATGTAGTAGGTATGCACTTGTATGACTATTAATTGTGAGTGATCAGTTATTACGAAGAGCTGAAAATAATGTGAAAACTGACAGAACGCATCTCCTATCTTGATCGTCCCTCCCCCATTTGGCAGCAGAGTGTTCGCGTCTGTGAACCGGACCATGGCATGATGTGAATGAGCTCCCTGAAGGAAGAGCACCACTTAAAATTCGTTCATGGTCTAAAGACCATCGACGCCCTTGGCTTGGCTCTAGCTATCCATCTCCCATTTATTTCTGTCATGATATTGAATTATTAAATCAAAGAGAAAGTCTCGCACCTTCGCTGAGCATTCAAAGCAAAGATCGAAATCCCTGCACACCATGCATTGCATTCGAACCGAAGTCGGAGCAAGTTGAGCCTTGCAAGCGTCGCATTTGACGGTCACGAGATTCGCCTGAAATGCATAGACACGCGTCAAGAGTGAGGAAAATGAACGAGAGGCAAGTTGTCGAACTCCGCAAACAAAAACTAACCCAATATGGATGCTTCACTTTCTGGACAGATACGGGCTTCTGCAAAAATGGGGTCGGTGAATTATAATTATTCTGCAAACTCTTCTAGTGGACAGCAGATCACGGCCCAACAATACCTTTTTCTTGATGGTAGCGGTCTTTCTCTTCTTGATGGGGCTCACTTTCACGACTGGTTCGGGCGCAAGCATCTGTAGTTGTCAGGGAATCACATGCGGAGAAAATATATATTTTTTGTTGATCATATGAGTTTGGAATTAGCATTCATGCTCAACGAACTTGTACAGAAACGGTGCAATATTGTGTAAATAAGTAAAATAAATAAATTAAATAAAGTTAAACTAACCAAAGTACAAATAATCCTCCCTTCAGGCGAACAAATCGCAAGAGGAGATGGCGAGGCAGGCGTTGCATTCATCACTGAAATTGGGTAACATCATTGTTTTCTCTTCATTTTGCACACTTTCTCACATTTCCGAGACGAGAGAGTGAACAAAATGAAGAAACCCGAATTTCGAACACCATTCATGCGTAAAAAAATAGTCGCAGAAACAAGAGATCAAACGAAAAGGGAACCTATGCAGGGCACCAAACAATTGGGCTTTTGAGAGGCGGAAAAGCAGAGCCTCTGGCTTATTCTCCTCCCGCTGTCTCTCATTCTCTCCTCCCCTCCCCATCCCCTTATCGCAGGCTCAATCAGTGTGAGGTGAGCAACAACAGCGCGCTTGCTCATAGGGATGGCTTGGCAAGAAATGACTCTCCTCATTTCGCACACTCTCTCGCTTCTCTGACCGGTGAGAAAGCGCATGAAATGAAGAGAGCGTTTCTTGCGAAGCTAGAAAATCCCTAGTTCATACTCACTCCATTATTAATGACAAGTTTGAACCTTTCCTAACGCTGAATGTTTAGTGAGTGAGAAGGAATTGAAAAAAGGTTTTTAAAAAGTGTGGTGCTCAGCAATGGAACAGAGTCTATTTCTAGTTTCCTCCATTTCTCGCACAAACATTTCCTGCTGCCTCCTCCGGTCATTTATCATTGGTCAGACCCAAGAGAGGAGCTTGGTTGGAGGGAGTCAACAACAAAAGGCAGTAATCTGAGAGAAGACCGCCAGAACATGAATTGCGAGAATTATCTGAAACGAAGCAATGGTGAACCAACGTGTCACTTTATCTTTGCAATAATATCGCTCAAAGCTTCGTTAGTCAATTGATTCGTGAAGCCACCTCTGCGACGAGAGGAAAGCAAAAGAACATTAAACACATCTCGCACTCCTGATTAAAGTGCGGTAAACAAGAGTTTGATTTCCTCATTCTGAACGCTCTTTCGCCACTCTGACCGGTGAGAGAGTGGGTGAAATAAGGAGAGCAACTCCGCAATCTGCTCCTCATCTTGATCGAGATTCCATTTGGGTGGAGGAGAACCTACGCTCCCGCCGTGCATCGCATGACTGACTGAAGTAATCATATTTCTTTTCGTTTAAAAATGTTATCTCATTCATTTCTGTCGTTTCTCATTCTGCAATCAACAGAGGATCTGTGCACAACAAGTGAATAGCACATTTTCGTGAACGGGAATAGGCTTTCTATAGAATTCTGGACTTTTCTTCAAAAAATTGATTATTCATGAATAACAAACAGATCAGCGATCACAGGCGGAAAGGGCGACCCACTTCTGTGAAGGTGGAGAGTTCACTAAAATGGACGATAGGGTCAGTGAAAGCGGCTCTAAATTGAATCTAGAGCAATGGTTGGGAAGCGGGGAAAGGAAAGACACTCTGTCAAGCATCGCTGCTGGTTGTCTCTAACCTCTCTACCGCCTCATTTTCCAATTCTCATTCTTATTAAGCATGTAACTCGCCAGATCGCTTTCTGGTATCTCTTGCATCCTCGATCCTCCACAGACTGTGTCTATAATCATAGCATCACGCGTTAACGTTTTCCGATCTATACAGTGATAATAACAAATTTTAGCTGCATACACCAGCTCAATCGGCGAGAGCTGATTTGGCGCCTGCCAATTCATCTTGAACTTCATACAATGTGAGTAAATTCGCCAGGCTTTTTCTAATTTTATCACGTCTACAAGAGTTTCGAACTGGATAAAGTTGTAGAATCTATGCCCAAGGGAGAGGTGACTGAAAAGAAGCCTAACTTAGCGAGGTGCGACTCGAGTTTAGAAGAATATATGCGTGCGCCTTCTGCGTGCTGGAGCTCGTTTCGTTCCGCTGTTGGTTCGCCCCCACCTGGAAGTGCTCCGACCACTTCGCCATGTGTTCACAGCGAAGAATGCGATTAAATCAATTCCCTATCTTCCATCACCTCACACTCTCACTTGATCCAATCCACTCTCTCGATTTCTACCTTCACCTCCCAAGCTTGACAACTAGCTTTGAACGAATTGTGCTTACATGACAGGAATTAGGAATTACAAAAAATGGTGAAACGAGATAGCATAAGTGTTGGGCATCTCTAGGCATCTCCTAGTAGCACACAAAGTTTCATTTCATAATTTCGTTCCCCTCCTCCCTACACTGGCTCTATTATCCGACCCCACAACTAACTACTTTCTCTGTTCCTGTGTGTTTTATGGAAAGACCTAAGACGACCGCATTAGCTCATTGAGAAACTTTATTTAAAGGATTACAGATATTCTGAAGACTATTGCATTGCATTTGATATTTACTCCTATCTCATACGTATTGTTTTCAGATCCTTATCAACTGTACATGGGTACCTGCGGCACCGCTTTCACTCCATGCATTTGCGGTTGAGGGCTTATCTAAATTTTATATATTGGTCCCTGATAATAATGTGTGTGCAGACGAATAACCAAGCATTTCGAGCTTCTGAAACAAGTAGGATAATTAATACAAAATACCTGTTTTGTTATTCAAATTCAGCTTAACGTTCGCGATAAACCCATCCAAGAAAGATATGGTTGAAAAACTGAAAACCCGCACCTTTATATAGAAACACTGTTATAAATGATCACTAGGTGTTTTTTATGAATGGTATAAAGATCAGTTTACGATTCCACGATCGTAAAGTCACGGTGTTTCCGATCACGATAACTAATTTGATTACTTAAGCACATATTACGTGATGTTCTTCCATCATGACTTCATGAAATGTAGTACCTTTGCTCATACATTTCCCCTTGATTCTGGAATGTTCCTACTCGATGGAGGGGCTCGATGGAGTGAAAGTTAAGATTTATTTCACTCTTAGAGAATGATCATTTGCAGCAAATGTATTGGCACGGACCACCAGTCTGACCCAATTGCTTCTGCTTTCCGAAGAATCATTTGTGATCAATGGTAGATAACTCTCTGAAATTAGTTTGACAGTTGTTTCTCAAGCAACATAGTCTACCTTCGTTTATTTTATCTCACAATCGAAAAACTCACAATCACAGGAAGTGGAAAATCATGACTTGGTTGTGGTTAGACAGGCCACAAGCAACGTATTAAGGAAAGGGAATTCGTTTTGAGAAAGATTGTATGAAGTGGATAGGTTGGTGATTTATCATGATCATTTGCATTGAGGAGGGAGGAATTAGAAGAATGCTCCAATCAACATCTGCCAATCACGTCAGTAACACCATTTGTCTTCATGACGGTGTTGGCTCCGGCTGAGCCTCCGTTCAGAGTCAGCTGCACGCCTTCCTTCTGGGTGACGACGACAGTGCATCCGTCAAGAGCAATCAGGGTGACCTCCTGAAAAAAAATTGTCTATGATAAACTAAATGCAATTAGAAACATCAAACGCACAATTTCTTCTCTTTTTTAGAAATTTGTGTATATGGCTAAATCTATATGACTCAATCTGTCCTCTCCGATTAGATTTGTCACGTTTTATCGCACCTTGACATCTGCTCACGGGGCAGTGATTTTTCCGAGCCCAGCAGAGGACAGGTCCTTGTACACAGTGAGACCCATCTTTCCATCGAGGGTGATGACCTGGCCAACGCTCTTCTTCTCGGGAAGGGCTGAAAAATGAAAATATGGTGGTATTAATGTTGCATGGCACACAATGGACTACCGTTATCACTCGAATTTTGACTGATTTTAAGGAAAGCGGTGCTGGGATTTCGAGTTTTGGGAGAAGCACATGCAAAACCGTGAATTAAGTAATCGCCTAGGTTGCAAAATTTGCAAAAAGGGGGAATTCTTTTTTATTAGAGTTCTGTCTTACTCGTCTTATGCGTCGTGAGAGGGACCGTCGTAGTAGAGGGGACATCCTCGGAAGTAGTCTGGATGGGGGCCTTGGGCTCAGTAGTGGGCGCATCTGCAAATATGTTCGTTTGTTTGCTTCCGGCATCATGAATATTGATCTTCCTAACCGAGTTCCGATCGAACTGTAGGGCCATTTTTGGCAGTATGCTCGAGATCTGTCTTACCCGGCTGCGAGGTCACCGTGGTGGGCGCTGTGGTAGTCTGAGTGGGCGCGGCGGTCTGCGGGTTGCTCACGGAGTCGGTTGTGGTCTTTCCTGCAAATATGCTTGCTTGGAACATCTTTCCGACTACCCACTCACCCTGGCAGTCTCCACCCTTCACGTAGATCGACTTGGGAAGCATACAGATCTCTGCAAAGGATGTCGCTGACCCCAGAAGTTATGATGCAAAATATCTTACGAGACGGAATCACACCCCCCCCCAGTGTTGTGCACGGGTTCTTGTTCGGGTCCGCCTCGTAGCTGAACGCGAGGCACTGCAAAAAGGGAGCTATTTTCATCGAGAACAGAGTTAGCTTACGGCGGTATCCTGGTCGCACAGGGTCTGGCAACCCAGCAGATCGGTGTCTTCGTTCTGCTCGATAATGCGGTGATGGTCGGTGCTATCTTTCTTGGTGTAGCACGTCGTGGCTGCCGTAGCCACCACCAAGGAAGATAGGAAGAGGGGGATGAAGGGCGTCATCCTCTCAGAGAGGTTGGATGGAAGAGTGAGGAGCTCTTTGCCCCTCCTCCCTCGGCCCATCCTGCTCTCTCCGCCGACGGTCAGAGCGAGCGAGACAGTGTGCGGAGCACGGAGTGTGCGAGAGGAAGAGAGAGACAGCGTAAGACGAGGAGAAGCAGACAGCGGCCCACGCACCGTTGCCTGGCTGCCGTCAGCAGACCTTGCCTGTCACATCGGTCAATCAACGTCCATCAGATGAGCTCGATGCCTTGATGGGGCTGCACCGAAACTAGGGCCTTATTTTTGCTGACTACAAAATTTGCACAAAGAACACCTATCATGATAGGAAGAAGAAGAGTTCTTCCTATCATGATTAGACTGACTGAGTAGAGTGAGCGTGTATTGTTCATCAAACAGTGCAAAAGGATATCAAGATGAAGAATATTCCCTATTTATCAATGAAGGTCGCAAGATCATTGGTAGTAGCAAGGAGTTGAGGAATACTGTTGTCGGATAATGTAGCAGCGCGATCTCTTCTCTTTACAGCCTCTCCACGGTCTCTCTTTTCAGAATGCTCTCTCGCCGGTCAAACAAGGCGAGAGAGCGTGGGAAAGTGAGAGAGCATATAAAATTGGAATTTTTTTTCGTTTTTCCGCAAAATTTTTGCACAGGGCAAGGGCAAGAGGTGATTTCAGCTAGAGATCGCCCGTGGCTTCCTCGGTAATCGAGATTATTGTAGCCTCGAGAGCCTCGAGGGTTGCAGTGAGTCTTATAAAGGGAAAAAGTGAAGCGAGAATAGAGTGGAAAGAGAAAGCAGGAGTTAACCATCGCTTCTCCCATATCACTGTATACAGTTACCGGAGAAGAAACGTCGGAATAGTTGAAAGAATGAAACTATTTCAATCAGAGAAAGGAAAAGAGAGAGAAGAGAGGATGGAGACGAGTTGTTTGAGGAGTTCAATTTCGAAGCCGATGCTTAGAATGGCATCTGAGAGACACTTGCGTTCCACGTTGATTCATTTCAGATACATAGTTTATCGAGTTTAGCAAAGACATGATTTATTTCCATTTGCAAGGTCCTTCAGGCTTGAGGCAAACGGTTTTGATAGTAACGTCGTTGTATGATGGAGATTTCTGGAAATAAGCGAAAGTTGAAGGTAAAAGATGGATATACGATCTACGCCAAGCGATTTGCTGTCGCCTTGCGACCACAACGCTAGGTGGCCCACCGGTAAGGTGGATCCTTCAAATTGCCGTCAGCGCCTTACATCACTCGGCCACCCCGCAAACCTCACCCAAGTTTCAATGTGGTCCTTGTATCCGTAGAGTATATCAACTGGACAGTCATTCTCGCACTTGAATGCAATAGTTTGGTTGTTTTTGACACCGACAAACCTGAAAATAATGATAAATAAATCATTTAAATGCTATTGTGTGCAGAGCTTTCGATGTCTCTCGTTTCGCAATGATCTCTCGCCTGTCATAAAAAGCGAGAGAGTGTGTCAAAGTGAGAGAGCGGAAAAGGTTGTGCACAATTTGTGTACTGAATACTCACGCTACGTTCGAGCAGCACTTTTGACCGTTCGCACATGTTTTGAGCGTTTGCAAAGGTTTTCCTGCGATCTTGGTGCCATTAGTATACGAAGATCCGACCAAACACTTGGCGGTCTTTGGCATTTCAAATTTGCAGGGACCGACAGGCCCGCGACACAAGAAGCCCGAATACCTGAGCCGAATATACTCCCATGGATACGGTGGTCGGTCCTGAACTCGTAGCAGATGAAGTTCTCCTCCTCACCTAACTCAAAAATTAACATTTGAATTCCCGCCTATCTCGGCTCCCTGTAGAACAGTCAACTTGAGTCTTCGCCGATAAGAGTTTGGCGCTACATGCACGCAAAAAATGAAGCCGCAAGTCAAGTGATCCACAGGGAGCCGCTATATTTAAGTGCGGGAAATCGAAAGGAAACTTAAATCATTGATATATAGAAGTGAGCACTTACAATGCCAGTCCAGAATGGCTCTAATTTGTCTTCGAATTTCTGGAATTCAAGACCGTTGAGCATATTCGTAGAGCACCCCTTTGAGCAGCCAAACTCATAGGTGTGGTCGGAGATGTTTCTAAATGCATTTTCTTCAGAAACAACACAAATGAAAAAAACCAACGTAAGAGTCTGGCAGCACTCCTCCCCCTGGGTTGTCGGGCATGCAGTCAACTTTGGGAGGGCGTACTTGGCTTGTTCAGATACCTTTTGAGCGATCTTTCCGACAAAACACTTGAGGGGCGCTGGAGTCGTTGGCTTGACAGTCGTAGTCTTCTTGGTTGTAGCCGGCTTTTTGGTGGTGGTGGCACAGTCGATGACTAGTAACATGCATAGCAAGAGGAATAGAGAGACGCGCATTGCTGCCTACTGAATTCTGCAACCGGTCCGACGCTTATATTGACCGCTTGAAACGAGTTTGTTGATGACACTTCAGCCCCCTTACATTTCCCTTCCATTCTGCACACTCCTCGAAATGCATGATGTCTCTTGAAACGAATGGTTCAAAGTGTCATGCAGATTCATTGCTGTTTCACTCCTCCATCGGGCACTCTTCAATCGGCAAGATATCTCCTTTGTTGACGAAGGAAATGATGAGGCTCGTAATATTCCGAAGTGCAATTGGTTCGGTTCAATCGTTCAATGCGTAATCTCCCTTGTGGTTTGTGCGCTGGTGAACCCTTTCTCCATGTCCCTTTTCCAATTGCACGCATTGCATATCATTATGATCGAATCGAAACATGAGAACGACTTTCTCTGAATTCTTCACGTAGCGAATACTTTCTCATAGATTCACAGCAGCGTGTGATTCACTGAAACGCATCTGGGAGGCCTTCAGCTATTGCTTGTGTCGCCACATAGGCTCATCTAGCTCATCTTGAAAGGTCGTTTATCGAGTTCAGCAAAGGCCTTATTCACATGGGTAAAATGGACAGCGGTACAGCAGAAGTAAACTGCATATAATTGCAATCGTATGCGAATCGAGAAGTTACGGAGACCCACGAGACAAGAATCAAAGCCCAGAGCAGGGCCCGTCGGCTTTGTGGCAGACATTCTTGATAAAAAGGTTCTTGGCGTCTACAGGATGCGGAAGCTGAAATTTAGCGAATGTTGAAAGCATTAGAAGGAATCGTACCCAATATTCACGCTGGGCCACATATCCGTACAGTACGTCCACAGGACAGTCATTTTCGCACTTGAACACCACAGTTTGGTTCATTAAAGTACCGACGAATCTGGAAATGATGGAATATCGCGAAAAAGGAAACGAGAGGCAGTACGAAACACTCACCCTAGGGTTGTGCAGCACTTTTGATTGTTTCCACACGTTTTGAGCGTTGGCAGAGGCTTTCCAGCGACTTTGGTGCGATTTAAAAAGGAACTTCCGACCATGCATTTTGCGATCTTAGGCGGTTCGAATTTGCAGGGACCGACCGGGCCACGGCACAAAGAGCCTGAGAATTTTATCTCCCACGGACTATATCCGCCCTGAAATTTGTCGTATTCAATCCTCATTCTATACAAGCGAGAACTCACATCTGCGGTCCAAAATGACACATACTTCTCAAACTTCTCGAATTGGAGGTCGTTTGAAATCTCAGAACCTCTTCCAGAACAGCCAAATTCATATGTGTTTTGGATTTCGTTCCTATTTTCTCGATAGACAATACAATATGAGTATATCTTATATAAAAGTCTTGCAGCATTGGGTAAATCCCTCTATTGATGCAGGGCATGCCGCCAGCATAGGAAGGGGACCGAAAGTGGCTTGTTCAGACGGTTCTCTAGCGATTACGCCCACAAAACAACTGAAGGGCGGCGGAGTCGCCTTCTTCGTTGTAGTCGGTTTCTTGGTGGTAGTAGCACAGTTGACGACTAGGAGACCACAGATGAAGAGGAATAGAGAGAAGCGCATTGCTGCCCACTGAATTCTGCAACTGATCCGACGCTTATATTGACCGTTTGCTAAATTTCTGATGACACTTCAGCCCCCTTCTTCCCTTTCCAATCTGTTCTCTCCTCGAAATGCATGATGTCTCGAGAAAGATATGGTTCAAAGTGTTATGCAGATTGAGTGTTCTTTCACTGCTCAATCGACAGGGATTCTCCTTTGGTTATGAAAGAAATAATGAGGTTCAGATTATTCCGAAGTGCCGATTGGTTGCGTTCAATCGTTCAATCCGTAATCTCCCTTGTGTTTTGTGCACTGGTGAACCCTTTCTCCATGTCCCTTTTCCAATTGCACGCATTGCATATCATTATGATCGAATCGAAACATGAGAACGACTTTCTCTGAATTGACCACGTAGCGAATACTTTCTCATAGATTCACAGCAGCGTGTGATTCACTGAAACGCATCTGGGAGGCCTTCAGCAAGTGCTTGTGTCGCCACATAAACTCATATAAGTTCGTTTATCCAGTTCAGCAAAGGCCTGATTCACAAGGGTAAAATGTACAGCATATGTATACTGCCGATATTTGCAATCGTATGCGAATCGAGAAGTTACGGAAACCCATGAGACAAGAGTCAAAGCCCTGAGCAGGGCCCCTCAGCCTTGTGGCAGACATTTTTCATATAAAGATTGCTGTAGTTTGCATGCGGCGGAAGCTGAAAATCAGAAAAAAAAATTTTTTTAAAAAAATCGGAGATGCTAATCGTACCATATATTCACGATGGTCCACATATGCGTACAGTACGTCCACAGGGCAGTCACTTTCGCACTTGTACACCAAAGTTTGGTTCAGTGAAAGGCCGACGAACCTGGAAATGATTTACGTGGTTATGTTGTTCCTTAGTATGAATCACTCACCCTAGACTTGCGCAGCACTTTTGACCGTTTGCACAAGTTTTGAGCGTTGGCAGAGGCTTTCCAGCTACTTTGGTGCGATTAAAATAAGCACTTCCCACCATGCATTTAGCTGTCTTGGGCACTTCGTATTTACACGGTCCGACTGGGCCACGGCACAAAGAGCCTGAGAATTTTATCTCCCACGGACTATATCCGTCCTGAAATTTGTCGTATTGAATCATCATGCTATACAAGCGAGAACTCACGTCTTGGGTCCAAAATGACACATACTTCTCAAACTTCTCGAATTGGAGGTCGTTTGCAATCTCAGAACCTCTTCCAGAACAGCCAAATTCATATGTGTTTTGGATTTCGTTCCTATGAGCATTTTCTCGATAGACAATACAATAAGAGTATATCTTACATAAAAGTCTTGCAGCATTGGGTCCGTCCCTCTGATGGTGCAGGGCATGCGGTCAGCTTAGGAACGGTACCGAAACCGGCTTGCTCAGACGGTTCTCTTGCGATAACGCCCACAAAGCAACTGAAGGGAGCTGGAGTAGTTGGCTTCTTCGTTGTAGTCGGTTTCTTGGTGGTGGCACTGTCGACGATTAGGAGCCCGCAGAGGCAGAGGAATGGAGAAAGACGCATTGCTGCTGCTTGAAGCCTGCGCTCGGTGCTTATATTGACCGTTTTCGAATGACACTTCGGCCCCCTTCCTTCGCCCTTCCATTCTGTACGCTCCTCGAAATGCATGATGCCTCGTTCAAAGGAGTATGCAGATGACACTTTGATTCTCTTCCATGATTTTCACTCTTCGCTTTTCGATCAAAGAAACAATGGGGTCTACATGCAAAAGAGCCGTTTGATTCGTTCAATTGTGCGACGGCAGGGTATTGTTCTGGATTCTGCGGTGGTAAACACCTTTTCAATTTCTCTTTCCCGATTGCACGCTTTGCATATACTCGCAACTGTGTTTGATCTCTTCTCGATACGTCCCGCATTCTTATAGTCTCACGGTGCTTGCAAAATCATATCAAGGTGTTCAAAAGTCTTTCACTTTAATGAGCATATAAGAATAAAAGAGAGAGAAAGAGAGAGAGAGCGAGACCTCTTAAAAGAGAAAGAAAGAAGGAGTTCCGTCAATCAGGGCACTTACGTCCTGCGGGTGATACCGGCCAGTTATGATTGGCCAGTCACTATTTACGATCAATCTCTATCTCTTCTTGGGCCTACTTGCTGCGTATTTTGGCGGGGAGTGACAGGGGGTTGGTTCCCCGGGGAAGATGGAATGTTGGCGCGCACCATAGACAACTACACCACTCGCTCAACCTGTCAATCAACACACCTCACAATAATTGAAAAAAAGAGAGTTATTCGAAGACATCGATCACGACTGTCGTAAACATCATTGTATTAGGCTCGATTTCTCATAATTCAGACCAACAATGGGAAGTATCAGCTTTTAGCGGCACAATAGAACGAATTGTAGATTGAATGTAGCTTCGCTTGGAGGTTGAAGAGCGAATGATCCGCCTACTTTTTGGATTCGACCGTGTACTTGGCTCCAGTCTCTGCAATTATTGCTTATGCAATGCACATCTCGATTGTCGTCAAGAATCGGAAGGCTAATCACTTACTGAGGAGATGGCCCAGCTTGACAGTTCCCGTCTTGGTCGGGACGAGCGTATCTGCGCCCATCAAGCGTGCAAGCGCATGATCCGCGTGAGCACCCTCAAAATTTGAGAATTCACACTCAGTCAGAGACGAGGAAAGAGAAATTTCAATTTGATTGGCCCCTCTCCACCGTGTGGAATGAGACGAATTTCGGGGGTTCTGTGCACATTACTTCAAGAGTCGGCGCAAAAGATCGAAGATGAAAAAAATCTACCGCAGTCAGTATTTGCGGAAAGAGTTTTCGAAACGCTTTGCGCAAACCGCATGTCGATAGCTTCATCCCATTCTTCTTGGGTTTTTGCTCGTTTCTTCACGCAACAACTGAATGAGGTCAAAAATCTACACTCTACAAACCATTAACAATAAATTAAAAATTATTTTTCAATTTTGGAGACATTTTCAAAATGCGATAAAATATCTCAGTTCGCATAATTGTATTATTGTATTCGCCGTTTCGCTCGAACGAGAAATGAATGAGTGAGAAGCGTAAGATTTTTCGTAAACCTATTGAGTGGGGTGAGAATGGAGATAGGGAGAGGGGTTTTGAGTTTGAAAATCGAAAAAAAAAAATAAATGTGTTTCTCATCGATCCGTTTCGGGGTAACAGAACCAATATTCTTTCCAACCTTCGATGTGCACTCGAAGCAGTAGTCCTTGTCCGGACAGATCATACACACGAATCTCACAGAGCCAGGACCGATCACGCCGTTGCATTGGTCACAGATGAACCGATGCCCGAGGCCGCCGAACGTCGCCTGAACGAGACAAATTCGGGTTTTCTGTGCGTAGCAGCAACAGGGAATTGAAGCACTGAAACGTACCCAGCAGTCGGCACGCTTGATCGCCTTGGCGCTGCCGGTTTTCTGAAACAGATAATTCTGTGTGGACGCATAGAGCTTCTCAGTTTAGTGCGCAGCTGCAGCCTACAACCTAAGATACAACCATTTACAGTTAGAAAAACGCGTGCACGAAATCGCGTGCATGACAAAGAGAGTTGGCCAACTGCATGAATTTGCAAAAGACTTACTGCGAGGCATCGAAAGCAATGAGCTAATACCTTGAGCGCAGGCGCTCGCGTGGCCTTCTTGACGACCTTCGAGGTCATCTTCGTTGTCTTCCTGGCAGCCTGGGGACGACAGCGCAATCCCATTGTTCTGCGTTTTCGAGGTGAAGCGCTTTGCGAGTGGACCGATGAGAGAGTGAGAAGAAGTGAAGAGAAGAGCAAGGAAGCAAGACATCTCTCCTCCCCCCTCTCACTGTAAACAGTAAAACGAGTAGGAACACGTCCAGATGGCAGTATCAGCTACTTTGAAGGACCGAAAGGAGAGAAGACAACCCATTACTTTCCCTTCCTTTGTAAGAGAAAGACTGTAAAGCCTTTCTCACTGGTCAGAGCGGCGAGGATCGAAGAGTCCCATTCAGAACCCTGGCAACTCTACTCTCAACACATCTGGCGCCACTGACACTTGAAAGGAGGAAATTGAGGAAGGAGGTACCGAAAAACGTGTATTATCATCTCTTGCGGTCTCTCACTTTTCCATGCTCTCTCGCTTTGTCTGACCGGCGAGAGAGCATTGCGAAATGAGAGACCGTAAAATCCTGGTACTTCCGGACCTTTCTAAACTTGTTACTGTATACAACGAGATGGAGGAGCGATGTACGTTCTCCTTTCTCTCATCTCACTCCATGTATCGTGTATCTTTGAGAATTGGAACGCTGCAGCGATAGATCAAAGATATTTTTCCGAAGTTCACTTCAATCATACTTTCGATAATATGTAATCTGCAGAAGGAATGGAAAAATGAAAAAAAATCGTCGAAAGTTTCATCTGCATAACACTTTGAACAATTTTATTCGCTAGACATCGTACATTTTGAGGAGTGCCTAGAATGTGAGTGGGATGAAAATGGGCTGAAGTGTCATCAATGCAACCGTTTCTAGTATCTCTTTGCCTCAATCGGCCAATATAAGCGCCGGATCGGCTGCAGAATTCAGTAGGCAGCAATGCGCTTTTCTCTATTCCTCTGCCTATGCGTGCTCATAGTCATCGACTGTGATACTACCACCAAGAAGCCGACTACAACGAAGAAGCCAACAACTCCTCCTCCCTTCAAATGTTTTGTCGGAAAGATCGCTCAAAAAGCATCCGAACAAGCAAATCAAGGTCCTCTTCCTACACTGAAAGTATGCCCTACTCCGGTAAAGGGGAAAGTGTGCTGCATGACTTATAAGTGGGTTATTATCTTTATTGCCGCATGTTCTCGTTCCACCACTCAATTTGCAACTCAAGAAGTATCGTCTACTGCCGATATCGGCAAAAAATTGAGTGATTAGGGTTAATTAATCGTATCGCGTTGTTTCTCATGAAAGTGCATTAAGATATACCTGGGATAACGTCTATGTGTTCGGCTGCTCTGATGGAGACAACTTTATTCCAAACGGCGTCGATTTCCAGAACTTGGATGATCAATATCACTCATTCTGGAAAAATAGTACAGTAAGTATTCCCTTCCATGTTCTAAGGAATAACTACGAGGAATTTAGAATTTATTATTCAACCCGTGGGAGCCAAGATACTCCGGTTCGCTATGTCGCGGTCCTGTCGGACCTTGCAAATTCGAAGTGCTTAAGACCGCCAAATGTCTGGTCGGAAGTTCTTACTTAAACAAGACGAAAGTCGCTGGCAAGCCTCTGCCAACGCTCAAAACGTGCGCCAACGGTCAAAAGTGCTGCTCGCTCGTAGGGTGAGATTGTTTATACATTGTAACTCGGTTTGAACAAATTTACAGATACGTCGGTTACAACACCAACCACACTGCGGTGTTCAAGTGCACGAATAACTGTCCTCCGGATGTCCTGTACGGATATGTGGAGTCGATTAAAGATCGCTTCGTACGGTTGCCTGTTTATGATTTCATCAATAGTGGTGAAATTTCCAGAATGGAACGTCCTTCGGCGACGCTTGGATTGAAAACACCTGCCGCAAGTCTGAAGGCCCGTGCGCATGGGGATAATTCATGTCTTTGATAAACTCGATAAATGAATTATAAAGAAATCAACGTTGCGAAGCAAGAGTCTTTCAGATGCCATTCTAAGCATCGATTTCGAAATTGCGATTGAAACCACCAAATGATTCAATCTCTCTCTCTCTCTCTCCCTTCCTTTACAAAGACTGCCAAATGCTTGATCGGAAGTTCTCTCTTAAACAAGACGAAAATCGCTGGAAAGCCTTTTCCAGCACTTAAAACGTGCGCAACCGGTCAAAAGTGCTGTTCGAGCCTAGTGTGAGAATTTTACATGAAATATTTTCGTTAAAAATTCAGATATGCCGGACCTTACACCAACCATACTATGGAGAACAAGTGCGAAAACAACAACTGCCCAGTAGGGTTGCCGAATCGAATTCGAATACTTCGAACCTTCTCCCTCTCTCCCTCTCTCCCTTTCGAAACTCTCGAAAGGGAGAGGGAGTCACGAAATCACGAAACATGCGCTAGCTGAGTTTCATTAGAAAGTGGATCTTAATGCCGACAGTCATGAAAGGAATTGGTCGGGCAGAACGGCTAACTCATAGAGAGAAGGAGGTCGCGTGAGGCTATAGCTATACGCTTTTTCTCCACTAATCAAGTGCAATCGAGTGTGATTACGAAATTCGAGGATTAGTTTGGATTTTGAGTCAGAAAACAGCCAAGAAGAATATTCACGATCAGGGGAGGATGGAGACGTAAACATCTCTACGCCACTGGCAATCAAGTATCAGGTCTCCCATCGTTTATCATTGCTCACGCCCATCAGCAAAATGCATACGAACAGGAACGGAATGGCAGGGATGGACCTTACTTCATTCTCGAACTTAAACAAGGTCATAGTAGAACTATGGGGAAACAGGGAGCATGTGGAATATCTATGAGCACTGCTACAATGCACGTAAATCGAAAAAGAGAACATTGAGACGATGAACAATTGAAAGTTCGGTGCAGTTCGGTGTCTCTTTCGTTCGGTGCAAGATCATATTTTTAGTTTGAATAGATGACGAAAAGAGAGCGTTCGCCGATCAGCCAGTTGCCGCTCTCGGCGCCATCGAGTTAGTGGTGATTGAGAGGGTGACGTGGAAAGCACACTTTAGCTTGTTGCGGTCCGTTTTGTTGGCGAGGCTTACTGGAACGACTATTTGAATGATGTGCTATTGTTCACACACAAGTTGTTACTAAAAAAAATGGAAGTGCAAACCTTCTTCTGAGCAGCAGCTCGTGTGATGCGTTTTGTTGGATTTGAAGAGGACTGCAATGATCTTAGTTTGTCACTTGTTTGCGAATAAAACTTTCGTAAGAATTATCATTGAATAACACAGTTTTCGTTTGCACTTGAGCGCATATTTAATACCTTCTTCTGCACTGTAGCCTTCTTGATGGTTTTATTCGACTTTGAAGGGGTCTGAAAAGCTCTATTTCATCTGGTGCAAGAGCTTTCAAGTCGAAATCACCACGTAAATTTTAAAAAAAAGAAGAAAAAAAAGTTTTGATCAAATCCGGTACCTTCTTCTGAACAGCAGCCTTCTTGACAGCCTTCTTCACTTTTGACGACGACTGTAAAGGAATTTTTACATTAGCTCCAATCTATTTCCGAGAAAGAGTTTACACTTCACAAAACCCCTTGAATTTTTCACATTCTAATCATTTTCGATACCTTCTTCACATCAGCAGTCTCGCAGCAGGTGTTCTTGCTACGGGTAGTTGACGAAATCGAGGCCTTTAGAGATCAAAGATCAAACATTCGCTTCTTTCAAAGTTGGCTTGAGCAACCAAACTCAAGTTTCAAAAAGAGTGGGCATTTCACTGATCGTGATACCTTTTCGAAGCACAACTACAACCCATTGATCCTGTCATAAATTGACTTTAAACCTCAGTATCCAGACGATTACCTCCCCCAACTCCTCCGCGCGCTCCCTCTCCAGTTCTTCGAAGAACTCTCTGCGCTGTTCCGGCGTGAGCCAGTCGGGGTTCTGCAGAGATCGAAGATCGTGAAACAGTTTAGGGTTCTAAAAGAGAATGGGGTAATCAAGTTGATTATGCCCCCCTGTACTGACCGTGCACCCAACAGCCAGGAGCCGCTTCTTGCCCGACGGGAGAGTCTCGTATTTGTAGCGGCAGATGAAGGGCATTGAGGCCTGGAAGCACTGAATTGAAGCGATCAACAGCGCCAGAAACTGAGAGAGCACGCAATATGAGCGAAGGACGGGATCGAAGAACAATAATAATGAGGGATGATCATGTAATTGTACCGATATTCTACTGAAGTTGAACTCGTGAAGTCAAGACAGCGCAGAAAAACAAGGACAGAGTTGAAGTTTCAAGATAACGATAGCATAATTTGATTTGCATTAGTATTATCAGGGAAAGTGAATTGACTGATGTGAGAAGGCAATGCACATACGCGCTCTTTCTTGTTTTTCCTTCTCACTTGTCTTCCCTGTTTCTCTTCATTTCTCTCCCATCTCTCCGTGTTAACAACATGTTTGGAATCAAAAGTGAAAGTTGAGCAACATTTCTCTTTCATCAGATAATGAAACAACACTCCTGGTTAGAGCCAGGAAAAAGCGAGCAAACGCGACATGAGAAGCTCATTTATTTACAGAGAAACTACTGAACAAGGCAGTGGATCTACACTATCCGAAATAACCACTCGCACAGTCAAAGGAGAAGCGTAATTAACATCGGGATGAATTGCGGGAAATGGGGAAGAGAAGGGAAGAAAATAGTATCAACACAATGAAACGGGATCGACAGCTCCAAAAAAGAGATGGATAATTAATAAAGATACGAAATATTCCAACCAAATAATGAACAGTGACGAATATTGTACACAAGGAGGTGCTAGTACTATCCCAAAGCGTTTCATTCACAAGTTCAACGTATCGGGAATATCATTGTAGACAAATCAGTGATGAGTAACGGGACATGTTCTATGATAGGAGGAATACATAATAGAGCTCGAAATACTGGTAATCGTCTCTTCATTTCACACAGTCTCTCACCGGTCAGAGAGACAAGAGAGTGCGTGAAATGAAGAGTCAATTACGTACATAACTCGAGAGCCACGCTGATCAGTCTTTAGACATCCTTCGTCCCCTTCTTCTCCACTTTGGCAGTCGCCGCCTTGTTGCCTTCAGAGTTGCTCCTGCGTCTCTTCGGAGGAGGTACATCAGCCTCTGTGGGCATTTCGACTCCTCTCAGGGGATTGACAAGCTCGTGGAACCGGCGGATCTGAAGTCATATTATTGATTTTTCCCCATCGATCGTGAATTACTCTTCGGAAATGCGAGAGTAATTGTAATACTCGTTTTGTCTCTCAACACTTGATTTTCTCTCAATTTCGCATGACCTTTTGCCACCAATTTGATAGGTGAGAGAGGTCGTGACACACCCGACTGAGTGAATTGAAGAAATGCTAAGGTTTGATCTCTCACCGCCTCGATTAACTCTCCATGCCAATCGGGAACGTGCACGGGCTCCTCAGTATCATCCGCTTGAGTATCGGGAACATTATGGTTTGGGTGGCAAGTGCGCTCGGCGAGGCCTGAAGATAGTCGTCTCAAACTTCCGCCTGCCGTCGCAGTACCCTACTTTACTTTCTTTTCATTATTAGGCTGATGCGAAAGTTTCCGTGGGTTTTTGTTTTGCATTTCTGAGCTCGCCTGCGTGACATACCCCCAAATCTCCTACTGTATTTTTTAGAGGGAGGGTTGGTCCTCATTGTTGCGCTTTTGCCCCGAACGACGCCCATCATATTGGCGAGTAATAATTTTTGGTGTCGGACGTTCGAATAAACGTGCTGAAAATCGAGAATGTATGTGATCCCTATTGTAATTTTTCACTAGGCGAGTAATGGTCTCCCAACTCTGGCCGGCGGTGCAGTAGTAGGGCTAAGGTTGCTTGTTCAGATGAACACTTAAAATCAGGTTTCGAAGCAGTCAGGAGCACAGTGGACCACCTAATACAAATTATGTGGTGATTGAAATCCGAGGAAGGTTTTCAGAAAAATGCTACTCTCAATAGGCAACTTGAAAGTTCATAAGAATATTATTGTGAGGTTATCAGGCCGGGAGCTTTACTTTCCAGCATATGAGCAATCCCTGGGTTATTCGAGGGTAGCACGGGTTGGACGAAAAAGATTTACAGGAAAATCTGACGAGCTCTATTTCAGAATAGGCACCTCTGTCCCGTGTTCTTTTCGCGGCCGATGCCTCGCTATTTGTTCAAAGAGATACCTAGTCAATGCACTTCGCGTATATGAAAAAGTTTCGACTGTATCTCTATTCTCCGCTAAGTACGAGAATGAGAAAATAGGAGCTTCATCTCCTACTACGCTAACTTTGATGAAGCACTGTTCTTCCCTTACAGAACGGAGAGGGTTGTTCTGAGGGGCGCTATGTAGAGTATGCAAGCCCTCAATATAATAAGAAGAGGATGGGTTGATTGAACAAAAATGAAGAGAGATCGGATGCGTTATGCGAAAAAGTAAAAACCCGCGGGAACTTTCGCATCAACCAGATACTTTCGTGTGACGCAGATAGGCATTGTTCATTTTCACGCATAATTTCTACCGATCAGGCCAGAGCACTTAATCCAGAAATTAATCCGAAATAAGCCATGAAACATACCCGTCAGCGTGAAGACGGTCTCATGAATCTGTGAGCGGGGAATGATCGCGTCGAAGTTGGTCTCAGTCAGATTGAGCAGGTGGTCGAGCGATTCGAGGAGTTCCTAAAATGCAAAACGGAAGATACGCAATGCATGTATTGCGAACAGCGTCGTGAAACATATTGCTTGATTTTATGGCGCTAGGCCGGACAAGAACATTCGACCTTCGATAGGTGCTTATCCAGTAGGTTCTCATCTAACTTAGTGCCCTTGTGATCACTACATGGATACCTCGGGCTTGAAGCTGGAATCCCAGGTCTCCCATCGCTCGAAGTCGGCGGTTTCGCGAAGAGTTCCGACATCGGCGATGAATTGGGACCTGTAACATGAACTTGTTACTATCGCTAGCCATTTCCACCAAAATGATCTAGGTTTCTAAAAAAAACAAAAACAAAAATCTAAAGATTATCATCAAACCAAGAAAAATCTCTCTCCGGCTCTGTTGTAGATCGCCCCGAATTGAAAACTTGAATAGAAGACCGAAACTGTTTAGCCGTATAGCGGAATCGAACGAAAAAGTGGAACTCACCACTGCACATCTCCCGCCGGCAGCGTGCGCTTGCCAGTGTGCGCAGATCTCAGCGAGACTATTAGTGAGGTGACCTTGTTTGCGGCTCTCCTGAAACATATCCAGACTAGTCTCAGACTAGTTTTCATTTGTTCGCATCTGGTTTTTTTATAACACCTTCGCACCTGTTCAAGTCTCCATGCTTCGCTGGGTGGTCAATCGACTCGGCGAGTTTCTCCATCGCCTCTTGAATGGCGTTTCGCTCTGACACGGCGATGTCGTCATAGGCTTCCTGTAACACATACACTTAACATTTTAGCATTTCTTCATTGTTTGTAAACAAAAATCGAGCCGCATTAGCTCTAATTAGGTTCGCCATAGCAAATAATCCATCTCTCCTACCCTACTCATGGTTTCGAACAGAGAAAACAAGTATTCTTCTGAGACCTAAAGATGACAAATACCTGCGAGATCGACAGCAGCCACTTCAGCTCGTGCTCCACCCTGCGACGGGGCGAGTCGCGCGGGAAGTCCTTCAATTATCATGTTCATTTCACAGAAAGGGCACACCACTCGCTCATTTCCTAGACTGTCTATTGCGAGGGAAGTCCTTCAGAATGGATTATATTTACTGCAGAACCCACACAATCAAAACACTAAGTATATCAAAAAAATCAGACCCCATTTCTGCGGAGAGCAGGTATACGCGCCTAATTGTTTTGCATGACTAGAGAACGCACCTATTCTGAGTCACACCCCTGTTTGAGCTGTGAAACACATTTGAACCACTCTGTTATCTAAAGATAGAACAAACACACCTTGAGCGACACGTTCAGCCTCGCGACCAGCGCTCTGAAGTCCGGCCAGGGCGATAGTGGATCGCTCGCGGACTGTCGCAGAGCTGAGAGAGCAGCCGCCGATTCGGAGTCCGCAGCAGCGGGGACGGGCGAGGCGAGGGCTGCAAAATTGTTACAGAACGTATTTCATAGAATTTTATAGAGAAACGACGCAAAACAATGTGAATTTAGCCTTTTGAGCACGTTTAGTGACTAAGATATAAAATGAAGTGTACACATACTGGAATCCGAGGCAGCCGACGTGGGAGAGACAGCTGCAGCTGCTGCAGCGTCGCCGGCTGCAGGGACGGTGACTGCAATGGGTCAGATACACATACGAGTCCTTTTATTTATAGGCATTGCAGGCAAAAAGTAGTACCAGGACAGGAATTATAACTGGAAGGCTGTGAAACTCACCATTGAGCTCGCTGTGGTAGGACGCCGCTTCGTGAGGGCGCGAGACTTCAGCCATTATTCGGACGATTTGTTCACTGAAATCCTCTTTTTTCACTACTGAGATTTATGAGAGGCGAATTAGAACGCGGCAAGAGAACCGAATCCGTTTCACACTGGACATTTTCCTTCGAACCAGTAAACACAGTCAAACAAATCGAATAGTGGGAGTCGGTCTGGATAGAAATGAGACAAAGAACAGTGGAATCATGCGTCTAGGCGGTAAACAGCTCGTATCAAAATGACCACGTGGCGAGAGTATCTCGATTCTCGACAGTGCCACACTGAATACTAAGCCTGTCAGATTCAGGAAGCCACCCTAAACGCTCTCTCACAGGCTAGTGACTCGGTAAACAACACGAAATATAGAGAAATGTTAGCATTTCCATCGATTGCCCCCGCTTCCCACGACTGTCCATCGATTTATCTCTTGTTATTGAACACAGCAGAAGGAAAACATAGCGAGAGACGCATGCTAAAAAGATGGCAGTGATTCAGAAAAGAACGCAGAGAGCTTGCGCAGCATTGGAATGATCGGATGATGACCATAGGAAATGAGGGCCATGTCGTACAGAAGATTTGTGACACCACTACTAACAACAAGTCGAACAAAGGGGGTCATTTAGGCAATAATTCTGGTAATGCATAAATTTGCCGGCTCATATGTCTAGGCGGTGCCACTACTCCTACCGGCAAAATTGAAAGGGACACGAGAGATGAGTTGATTCCCACTAGAGTGAGAAAACGGGAAGCAGCGTCTCAGTGGAGTGGCCCAAAAAGATCGGTGCGACAAGTAAAGAGCAAACGTCCATAGGAATCGTGGGCCAACCCTGTTCGCACGCACCGACTAGGGAACACGCGTGAATGAGAGTCGAACAACTCATTCTGACAAACTAACCCGCCACTACTGGCGACAGTCCATCGATTTCCCTCTTGTTTTCGCGTCCCTCGTCCCTTCTCACTCTTTTCCTCCTCTTCTTCCCTCACCCCTTCTCTCGTGTGGAGCAACCCGCGTAAACAATGTCGCTCCTCGCGGGGCCAGCGCGCGCGGTTGTTTTTGAGTAGAGATCCGAGACACATGGCGGGGAACTCTTGCTAGTGTCCGATGAACCGTTTCTACTATGCCCATACGAGGCTGTTTCGATAGCAGGACTTGCCAGTATCCTGGGAACAGCATGCATGCGATTACTGCCATTAAGAACAAAAACTAAAGAGTTCCTTGTAGTCACATGGGCAGAATGACATTCGTAACGCTAGATGCCTATTCTGTAACTTCTGGAATGACCAATACCTGCACTTTCTGCATGTTTCTTGTTCAATGCCTTTCTCATGGCATTGACAAAACCTCGCTAGTTCTCAGATATGTTTCGGATGAACATTATGCATATGCGTATTTCAGGGTTCGGCTGCTTTGTGTGCTGAGTTAAGGGTCTTTCCTTAACCATATTTATAATATCATCATTATCATTGATATAAGCTAGTTTACAATAATCATTAAGCGAGTAACGAAGAATCCACAAACATGATGTGCAGAGTATGGCTAGAGTCGATTACAGTGACAAAGTGTGACACAATCCGTTTCTAACACCACAATCAGTTTCGTCTCCATCTCTTTCTCGAATGTGGCACTGGATATGCCCTAGCCCTCGCCTCGTGCACACCCCTGATCAGAGCGTCCGCAGCAACCATCGGACCGTGCTGGCCACGCCCATTGAGCGCGTCAATCAATTCGTTCATCTTCAAGTAAATTCTGTCGCGTGCGACATCAGCGAAGGCATCGTAGTTCCGCTGATCGAGCGACGACACTGCGTTCTGCAAGTAGACCTGTTTTCGATGATGACGTATTCTCTCGCAAGGATCGCTTGGCACTCCGAAGGTGTACTCACCTGCAGAGCCATCAGTTGACGAACGTCGATTACGGCCGCGGTCGTAGGCAGTGCCATAAGAGCACGCAGGCGGACGAGGTCTGCTGCGAAGGTCGCCCAGGTGGACCTTGCAGCTGCTGGAGCAGCTGCAGCCGGCTGCTGTGCCGGGGCTGCAGGCGCTGCAGCGACCACTGCTGCAGCTACAACCGGCGGCTGCACGGGAGCAGCAGCTGCAGCGGGCACGCGACGCAGCACTAACGGCCGGACCCTCCCTGCGGGTACATCCTCGTCACTATCATCGGAAATCGTCAACATCAGCGCGGGCCGTCGCCGTTTGTCTCCTGTAGTGCGATTTCTCTTTTTATGAAACAAAGGTGAGACCGGTTCATGAAACTGAGAATCTATGCGATTACCTCTTTGCGGAGCTTTAAAGTGCTGATCGAGCAGCGCGCTCTTGAGTGCGTCGCTGAGCTGCTGAAATGGACTGGACTGAGCAAAGGTTGCAATCAAGGATCATACTCTGGTGTGCAGCCTCAAGTTGGAATCAAGCCTGGAGGCAACGTGGGAACTTCAACAAAGGGCTCGATTCCTACTTGAGGCAGCACACCAAAATAATATGAAGATTAGGCTAACAAACCGAGTATTCCTCCGTGTCTGTGAGCACTCGAAGATCTGCAGACGTGCTTAGCTTGCCCATCAATCGAGTGCACGGCGCAGATAACTTATAGCGATCGGCGAGAAGGAGACGCTTGGAGAATGTTGAGTCCTGAATTGAACGATTTTTCTGGGACGTGAGAGGCAACTGCATGATGGCATTGTGAAGCAGTTCTCAGACGTAGCGCCCAGCTACTCTAACTGTGTCTAGCACATTTCTGCCAACTTACCTCTCCCTTTCTTCTCCCTCTCTCAATCTTCTTCTCTCCCATCAGGTATCGTTCCATCTGCCTGGTGACCGATGGGCATCCGAAGAATTCGGCCCAGTGGAGAAGTTCGTCGATATCTTTGATGTTGACCTGAAGTTGTAGTTTGGTTTCCTAATGTCTCAACACGGATGCGGGTAAAACATACAGGGAGATCAGCACTTTCTCCAGAGGCGTAGGTTAGTTGAAGAAACCAGAGCATCTTGTGATATGTGATGTCTGCCAAAGTGAACTAAAACACGAGGAAATATTTTAATAATAAATATCAGTTCATACCTCATTCTTCTTCCAATCCGGAAAGTTTTTGTTGTAAAACAGATTGTAGAAATACGTTGATTGACGGGCTAAGATTGCTCTGAAGAGTTGCACATAATGGATAGGTAGATCAGAGTATTGCTGAGATTATCGCGAAGTACGATCAAGAATCATACCTTGTGACGTAGAATCGTCGTCCCTCTACAATCAGAGTAGCATCGGAGAGATCTGTCTTCTGCAGAAACTCGGTGTTTGTGTTCAGAGGAGGAAAGATTCCCGACCACGAGTCCATCTGAAATTTTGTTGTAGTGTAATTACTTCATATTTTTGATTCGATACCTTGATAACGAGACTTAGATGTACTTTGGTGAGTTCATCGTCCATTCTGAAGTGGCAGATAAATTGCTTTCAAAAATCCGCTACCGAACCTCATGAACGGAATTGCTTGTGCATTCTCTCGTCTTGTGGCAGTAAACGACTGTACGATGGACTCCGAAGCATCCTGAATGGTGTCACAAAATCTCCGTGAAACTCAACCAAAACGGTTTAACTCACATTTTTGCAGATCCTGACAGTAACAGTGATTGAACATCGCCAGTGGGGATCCTTGGCGCTGAAATAGTGGGATGAATATCAACAAATTTTCTGCAAATGTCGATTGATCTAAAAATACCCAATAATGTTGGCAATCGAAGTAAATTTCACTCACTCTGGGTTGCAGACCACATTCAAAATGAGATCCTTGTCCGCCTCATCGGCCACGGCTATTCGTTCGGCCCATAACTCGAAAGAGACTCTGCCCCAGTCAGCTGTCTCATGGGGGACCCTGAAAAGCGTCACGTCAATTGAACAATAAGGCTTCAAAACGAGAGTACGCAGCTGGGCAGGATACAGAAGTCTTCAAGGAACTCACGGCTCATAATTCTTCAGAAGTTGAAAGTCCTCTCCCTCGTACTTCAGCGCATCATGGATATCATCTTCGAACGTTTGGACGTAAGGGGTGACAACCGGCTCTGTGAATAGTTGGCTAATAAAAATCACGTGCTGGCGAGCTATGTCACCATACATTTGAGCAAGTCGAGGATTCGCTCGATTTGTTAGCATAAATGTGAGTAAAATGACTCACCAGAAATCGCTTCACCTTCTGTGCTCATCGAGTTGGCCATTTCATCAATAATTCGTTAATCTCACTGTGATTCAAAAAAGTAATTGAGAGTCAAAACAAAAAGCTAGCATGGAAACGGTGAAAACGACTATGAACGGCTATTCCGATAAAAGAAAGTAGGGTACGCTCAGTGAATATGTTAGTCGACAATTCCAGTTCGATAGTGTGACCGCACTGCATGCTTTAAAACTTCAAAAACCTAACAATAAACAATAGCGAAACGGTTGAAAAGAGTCACAGCATTACATAAACTTGGTGTGATCAGGCGCCCTTTATCGAGTGGTGTGCATATGAGTGGTACGGTAGGAGTGAGCGCTTGCGATGAATTCACTATGGAAATTTTATTTACCGCGTAAGTTTGCGATGCTTTCAGATTATGAAGAGTCTTGGAAAAAACGAGTCTTGGATATCAAACAGATTTCATCATGTTCAATAGTGTATTTTCACAATCTGGTCGATTGCGCAAAATGGAGTGAAGTCGTTGGTGACGCTCGAAACAGTGATCCAGAACAGTGTTGCTTGACAACGAGAAGTGTCAATCGATCATTCGCCCACTCATTCCAAGTCTTGTATTCAATGCTATCATTGTTATTACAACACCAGAACAAAGAAGAGATGTAATACGTTTCTCATGGAAATATTCAACGGAGTCGAAACAGATACAAGCAATACAATGGCATCGAAAATATTAAGTATTATAGGAGGGACCTCAGTGACCTAGAAGGACAATTGCAAGCTATGGTAAGAGAGGAATAAATATTCGGTAAGAGAGTCGGAGAGACATCGTACATCTTACGAAGTCTTCGGTTTCTTGCTTGCTGAGGGCCCATCCGTTCTCATCGCGTCCACCTTGGCAAGCACTCTATCGACTACTTCCTTCCGCCTATCAGCATGATCGCCTCTAACTGCCGGATTGGCATGGTGCGTGAGCAGGTGTATATACATCTGCAGATCCTTCACTTCCGCCGCAGCCACACGGCCGTACGCCACCGATCCCATCTGATGCAGGTACTCCAGAGCATCCGTCAGCTCCCGAGGACGATAGGGGAACGAATCCGGGTTTCTGTCGACGAGACTGCGCAGAATGCCAACGACCGTGAGGAATGTCCAGTACGGCATGCTCTGATCAGTTTTGGGAGTATAGCCTAGATTTAGCGGCCACGTGAGCCAGCAGGGCTGGTTGCATGTTCCAGTAGCAGCAGCTGCAACGGCTGCTTCGTGCTGCCTCTGCAGCTGCTGCTGATGCTGCTGCTGCGCCTGCTCCTGCATCTGCTTAGCCGTCAGCGGAGCAGCAGGTTCCAGTTTAGTAGCCGCAGCTCCTGAAAACAGAGGCTGGGCGGCTGCTGCATGCTGCTGCATCAGCTGCTGCGTCACCGGGTTGCTGAGCAGGGGGTGATTGAATGCTGGGCGGCTGCTGGAGCTCGAGGCGGCTGCTGCCTGCTGCTGCACCATCTGTTGCAACTGGAGGCTTGTCAGACCAAGAGGAGGCTGAGGGAAGAGAGGAGGAGGTAGAGGATGCGGCAGACCTGAGGCAGATGCAGCTGCTGCAGCTCCTGCTTTCTGCTGCGCCTGTTGCATCTGCAGCATCATCTGCTGAAGCTGCTCCTGCATCTGTTGCTGGTTGAGGGTGGTGGCGGCAGCCGGCGGAATCATCCACATCGGCAGCGGCGGGCCGGCTGGACGTCTAGTGGAACCGGCGGCGGCCGGCGGCTGGTCAGCAGGTCCGACTACTGGACACACTTGCTCTTGCTGCATCGCCTGCTGAATCGGCTGGTCACTGGTCGGCGGGTGGTTGTCGGGGTGCGGCGGAATCATCGGCATCTGGTCAGCAGGATTAGCAGCTGCAGGAGCTGCAGTGGCAGCAGCTGCTCTTGCAGCTCCAGCTGCTTCGACTGCGGCAGGCTGCGGCGCGCGACTTCGAGGCTTTCGAGCGTCCAGGCGCGACTTCAGCTTCTCCGCTTCGGCCTTATACTCATCCCGCTCCTTCGGCCTTATACTCATCCCGATTAGCTTGATTGAAGTTTGAGGCAAGTGAGATCTACTAACTCAGTCCGAAGTTACAAACGGACTTATATGCAAGAAGGAAAATCGTACCTTGCGTAGCTCGGTCAATTCCTTCTGTACTTCCTCTTCTCCTCGCTTGGCAAAGGGCGTCGCGGCACCGTTGAGAGTGCGAAGAGCGTCTGTAAATATTCATAAGTTGTGCCATTTGTCAAGTGAATTTCATTGTTTACTGGACATGCATGGCAATGCCGCAAACTTCAGCTTTATTTGTTATTATTGATCTAACTAACATCGTCCTTGTTACCAAAAACGTGTTGAATGCGATGCTGAACTCACCGATAGTAGTGAACTTCTCATCGTCAGCGGTGTTGACCACTCGGAAGACGTGATCGGGACGGAAGAAGTTTGCGTTGAGGAGTGCCGTAGCCGCGTCTTCGTTGTATGGGCCACTGAAGTGTTAACATTCAGTACAGTCACCGCGTATTGATTTGAGTTGAGTAATAGTTGGGTAGTGAAGTGAGAAGTGCGAGAGCACAGATCTACATCAGAGACTGTTTAGTACGTACCATTCAACGAGTTCAGCATCGTCAACAGTGGATTACAAGAATACAATAATTGATTGAAGAAGATACCCTCTGTTCCCTGACCGGTCAGCCTACAAAAGGCCGACGTCCCCCTCTCATACTCACTCTCGTTTGGAGATAAATCAGTGCTACCCTCTCTCTACTCTCGCCTTCCACATGACAACCCACTGTACTGATCCGATGTGTCGTACTAAACGTGTTCTAGAAAAATCCTAGGAAGTACTTCAGTTCTTAAACACGAGGGCTTGTCAAGAAGAAGTTCATACTCAGACTTTCGCAACTACGGAAGACGTGATGTTTTGCTCGTAGGAAAATCAGTCTAGAGGTACTATCTGCCTGTCTCACCTCTCTCGCGTCCCCACGCGCGCGCGCGCTCTCTCTCTCTCTCAGTGGGGAATCAATTCGTAGGGGAACTACAAATGCGTAAAGGAATAACTCTCACCTCACTTCTCCACTCCCGTCCTTCTCCTTGTAGTACACTACGTTGGGCATCTGTAAGATTTCGGGGTGACGTGGTTACGAAGTTTCAAAAGTATTCTCTCGAGCCGAACGAGTTTGATTCAGTATCACATCCAATCGCAGTCAAGAATCGCTTTATCACAGAACTCGTACTGCTTATGAGATTCGATCGGGAGTATCAGTATGAAGAATATCTAGTGTAATGCAGAGGTGTCAGTACGTGAGGAGAAATGGCGTAGTGACGGGGGAAGGGGGGGAGGAAGAAATTGCATGCAGGACCATGTGGGAATCAATAATGGCGGTCTTATTCAGAAACTCGTACTCTCTTTGCCCCCGGCGAACCACTAGAAGAGGCACTAGCTTGGAGTGAATCCACGATCTTGATGAAATCGTTAACAAGGTCCTCCGTCTGCGGACCGTCTCTGCAAGCAATTGAAAGATGGGTCAGATCCGACGCGATCGATCGCAGCCTTTGGTGCGCGCTCTTGCGCATGCTGAACGGGCCCATCTGCTCCAGGCACTGCATAGCATCATTGAACTCTTGCGCCCGCTCGGTGAACTCGTTGGCGTATTCGGAGGTGCGCAGGCGATTCAAGCTCCTGCGAAGGTTCGGATACGCGGAGCAGCTGCGCGAGTAACCCTGGCTGCCGATGGCTCTACTCGACGGCATCGGAGATTCAGTTTCACGAGCAGCCAGGCACTGTCGTTCCAGGCTTTTATCCGAGCGATAACGTTGCTCCAGCAGCGCGCTACGCACGGCGTCACTCAGCTCCTGGAATGCAGCAGGAATGAATGAAGTTCCAATGCGTCTGCTTAGGACCATTTCGCTTTCAAACGAGGCGACCGCCGACTTTGCCTAAGGGGATCTAATTTACAGAATGAGTGAAGCATATCCATTTAACGCCGTCGGATCTTGCGAATGAAAACGCGTACCGAGAACTGCTCCTGATTTGTGAGCATATCCAGATGGTTGTCGTCGGCCAATTTCTTGACAAGGAAATTGGTGAGTGGAGAGAGTCGATACCGGTCGGCCAGCAGAAGCCATCGTGCTCCGCACGAGTACCAGTCCTGAAAGATTCCTTCATCATTCATTTGCGTTTTAGAGTCGACCCATCTCAAGACCTCCATTATATATGCATGTTCATCAACACTCCACCATCCCGTTCATGTCACTAAATTTGAATATAGAATGTTGCATATCCTCCTCTTCAGAATGCCTTCCCACAAGCTCTCGCTTCTCTTTTCTGCCTCACCCTATCTTGTCCTACCCCAGGCAGTGCTCATTTGCTCTTACCACTAAGCTGCCTAACTCGTGACTTTGTTGAAATTTATCTCATCTTGCTGTCGAATCACCTTATCATACATTTCATCCTTCTTTTTCATGAGATCCTGCTCCATTAACCGAGTGATCATGTTACATCCATAGACCTCCGCCCACTTGAGCATCGATTCAATCGTGTCCAAGGAGCTCTGAGTGTGTATCGCTTGTTGGAATGAATTGAAGTGATCTGGTTTTGCTACAGATTGACGCGTTTGTAGAAGTAGAATAGCGAAATATCTCACTACAGGTGGCCGGTCGTTATCAGTTGTAGCGTAGATGAGCTGCAGAAATGTGACCATGTCTCCATAGGAGATGTCAGAGAGGGCGTGCTGGAATGAACGCATAATTGGTAGCATAAAACTCGTAATCGAAAGCATACCTCATCCTTCTTCCAGTCAGGGAAGGCCTTGTTAAAGAAGATATTATAGAAAAACGTCGATTGACGAGCAAGAACGGCTCTGAAATGGGATCAATTCGCTCGAGAAGAATTCATACGTTGCATACCTATTAACAAAGAGTGGTTGTCCTTCAACAAGAAGAGTGCCATCGCAGAGATCCGTTTTCTCTTTGAAATCGGGCAAAGTCTGAGGGGGGTACGTGCCCGACCAGGATTTTATCTGAACGTATTTCCGATCTCATTGGCTGAGTGCAGTCTGATACCTCTATATTGACCACGAAAGTGGCTGTATCGATCCAATTATTGAAATCATTCTCCGTTCCCGGCACTCTGAATCCTCTAGTTTACGATTTTAACACGTTCAGGGGCAGAGAGCTCTGATGTGCATTGCATCACAAGTGGTTTTTGTTGTTGAAAAAGTTGGGCCGATTATTCTTAGGTAAGCTCCGAAAATTAAAAGCGCTATCTCACTTCATGATTGGGATCCTCATGGTATGCTGCCTCTTGTCTCCATTGATTGACTGCTCACCAGAACCACTGTGTTCCTGAAGAACGATTGATGATTAAATAGTCAAAATCGAGTGTTTACATCCACAGTTGCTTCCACAGTCACTTTGAATGCGCAGCGCCAGTGTGGATCCGCGGATCTGAAATGGTTGAACTGGAAGGTTTCCCGTATGAATTAAGGGTACTTGTCTAGTTCTCCGGAAGTATGCCTATCCTACATCCACCCCGACCACAAACCATTCGAATTTTATATACGGAAAGAGTGAAACTTAACCATTCTTCCGAGGACCTAGATAAGTGCCGAATTAACTTGCCCCCCATTGCATGTGACGTTGAGGAAGAGTTCCGTGAGAGCTGCAGTATCATCGGCCAAATCAATCCGATCAATTTGCTCAATCTCCAGAGCGAATGGTACTTGTCCCCAGAGAACGACTCGGGAAGGAAGACTGAAATGATCGGTACTTCTCTTCTTTTCCGGAAGTGTGCCCAACCAACAACGCGCTACACAATCATATCAAAAATGTTTGAAAGTAAACCCTTCTTGTGGGAGCTAAGTGCCAAATGAACGTAGGTCGTATCACGAAATACAAGGTTCACCAATAATCTTGCGGCAATTCATTCAGGACCTAATGAATACTTGAGAATTCTTACTGAATGTCTCTGTATTTCGATAGCGCAGTGATTAGAACGTGCAAAGACTCACTTGCCCTTTCTCCACTGTTTTCCTCCTTCGTAGAATAGTGTCTCTCGTAGTTCCGTCACGAATTGTTGTTGATAGGGAGTGGCGGTGGGGTCTGGAAAGCGATTTGATAAGATATTGACGATATGATAGCGAAATCTCCATACTGCTGATATGAGACCGAGACCAGGGGATGGATTGGAGTTTATAGCTCACTAGACTATTGTTTACGTTTACCCTTCACATAGCTTACACAAGTAAGAGAGATATCAACGGTGGTCAGTTGGTTGTGATCTGTTTAAATGATTTCTAGTGGCGTAGTTACGTCTATGGCTCGAATTTAGACGTGAAAAGGCGCTCATTCGCGAAAGGCAAAGTGTGGTTTTTGCAAAGTTACGCTCCTTTGGCGTCAAGAGTTGCCTCTCCTTTAGTAAACTGATTAAAATGGACGTACCAGCTATCGATGGGCCTGTGATTTGGTTGGCAGTATTGCCCATCATCAGAATTCGCGACTGAAATCACTGTTTAGTTGCCATAAACGAGAATATTCAATGAAAGCATCAAGAACACGACCAAAAACGTCTACAATGTAAATGTAAGCAAGGCTGACTGTTTAGCGCAAGACTGCGGACAAATTGGAAGCATTATTAATAGTTTTCCCGACTATCTGAAGAACAAAATTTGAAAAAATGCCCGGAGCTTAGCCATTTATCGTTAGGACCGTCGACCGCCGAATAGTCAACCATTTGGAAAGGGCGCCGATGCACACCACAAGTCACGCCAGTCTTGCTGTGCTATTTTTTGAATGGTTTGTTGTTGTTATCGTTTTAAAAGTTCCACAAAGCAATACAATATTCGGTGGAGGTGTCTAAAAGCATGTTTGCTAGCTTTCCTAAATATTTCCATGCAGTTATTGCCGTATGCGCCCAGTTTTTCGTAATTTTCAGGCTTTGTTCAATCTTGTCTGTCAATATTCCTTGTATACTGCAGTCAGCTCACCGAATTATGGATGATACGTCCCAGTTGAATGAAACAAAAGGTGGAGCGATAGTCGGTAAGTCACTTTCAAAGGTCTTAAGCCGTGTCTAACAGAGGAGTATCATTTTTCCATTGTTTATGCGTGCAAACTTTGCGATAGCGCGAACAGAACTGCGAAACAGCATATTATTTTCATCCAAAATCATTCACAGAACCTGAAGCAACGCCCTACGCGCAAGAGTTCGAGAGGGAAGTCCATGAAAAGCTGAGTTATGATGGCCACGACTATCAATTTTTGACGCATTACGAACCGTGAGTTGATTTATCACGTATGTGCATTGTGCTAATTGATCATCTAGTTTTGATCGCCGGGGAATGAATCCATTCTAGCTTGAGCGTGACTCTTGGATTAGGATTCCTGCTGATCTCATTGATGTCATTGCAGTGTTCATCATCATACAATCTTCTGGGATCGAGTCCCATTCGAGTTGTGGGTCGAGCGACTTCCAGAAGCGGGTGAGACGGACAAAGATATCGTTCTGAACGTGGTCTGCAACAAGGAGTGAGTGATTTCAGCTTGTTCAATTTTGATTCTCTTATCTTCTCTGCTCCTCCTCGATAAGTTCAATCGAAACTCACTGAAAAGTGTGGTATCCATCTCATCCTTGCAGAGCCGTTGACCCGCACTGGCGTTGCTCGTTCAGTGTAACTGTGAAGTTCCTTCAAGATGTGGGTTGAGTCTTTCCGTATCAAGATGTGGTTCATGAAGATATGGTGTATTGCGAATTTTTCAGGCTGAATGTGTGTCGACTGAGCAGTCGTTCACTGCCACTCGAAGAGATAATACATTCAAATTGCCCATCATGAGGTTAGATTGCAGATTTGATCAAAACAAATGAGAATTCGTGTCATATCAGATTAGACGGGAACGCCGGCGAGGCCTGTTTCGACGTCTGCATCAAGGTATCGCATCCAAAATATACATTTCGTTCTCTTAGAGTACATGCTCTCCAGAAAAGGGATCAGTATGCAACGCACACAAAAAGAGCGGGAGAACGAGTTCGATGCGAACGTTATGTTATAAAACTACAGATATACAGATATACAGATATTGCAGATACAGATACAGATATTTATCCTGACATCAGGCAATGGGCATGCAGGACGCAACTTTAGGGAGGGGGTTGGAATCTTCGTATAAAACTACGCTTCAGATCAACTCCTCGTCCGGATGTTATCCTCCTCTCACCAACACGGAATTCCTGGAGAAGTCAGATCTCTCTGATGCTACTCTTGTCGTCGAGGGAAGACGACTGTATGTCTCCAGGTATGGCTAGAGACCTAAAGGTCATTGATCGAAATCGTCGTGATGGGTATTTGAGGTGCCTAATGTGTCCCTCTAGGTCTGAATTAGACCATACTTTTTACCGTTCGTTGATATCTCATCTGTAAGCCGAGTTATACGTCGAAAACCGTGTTTGAATTGCATAGTGGGAGATAGAGCATACCGTAGGGCCTCCAATGAGAACCAGTCGATGTGCAACACTTCAGATCAATCCTGGCTCGTCAGTCCACGTACTTCTACAACTTGTTTTTCAACAAGAACTTCCCGGATTGGAAGAAAAATGAAGTGAGAATTCTTGATCCTCCTAGTTCTCGCATATGAGGCCGGTCGCCTAATACTCGGACAATTCCTTGGAATGCCTGGTACAGCGAAAAATCGAAAAGTTGAGGAAAGTGGTTCTCGAGGGTGCTTATCACCAGGGTTCACTCCATTTCGCGCTAACTCGACCGGTTGGGTCATGCTGCATCGATGCTGTAACCATGCGTAAACCACATTTTTGGCCATAACTTTCCAGCCCGTAGTCCGATTGACTTGAAAATCGAAATGCAGAAAGATGATGCATATTGAAAATCAATGCCTTTGAAACAAAACATAAAATGATATGATAACACTGATAA
>LS516420.1:559771-589972 GCA_900490845.1 Pristionchus japonicus | reverse complement strand
GGAGGAGAGGGGGGAGAGGGGAGGCGAGGGAGGGGAAGAAGGGAGAGGAGAGGGGGATTCTCAAATATGCCTCGGGAACATCGGGCATGCCGAAGGCATGCAGGACCCATCTGGTTATACAATAAGTTACAATTCAGAGTACGTATATTAGCCTATGCGCATTAAGTACGGTCTTATCGTCGATATCTTATCTCTGCAGAACCACTCACCGCTCCCTATCAACAACAATTCGTGACCGCACTACATAAGACGCTTAGCTGCGATTTATCTGAATTTCGGAGACATGTGAGGTTGGTGCATGAAAGTTGCCTACTTGATTAGCCACGGAAAAGAGGCAAGATCGAATACTCGTACTTACAGTTACTCAGTGTGTGGAAAAGGGCCTTGCCTGAATTTGCATATCATTTCCTGAAAAAAACGACCGCTGTCATTTACAGTCTTCCTCGTCACACCATTCTCTGGGGTCAAGTGCCATTTACTCTATGGATAGAGAGGTTTTATCTCGTGGATCTTGACATGGAAGACGATAACATCGACGTTGATCATCTCTTCCTTATTATCGAATGCAACCGAGGGTTAGTTGAATCTCGACTTAAATATTAATGCTGAAGATATGTGTAAAGCTAGGAGCAGAGCAAGGTAAAAGCTTCAACGTCTCCAGTACAGCTCAGCCAATTCAGATCGGCTGATCCACACTGGCGCTGCGCGTTCAAAGTGTTCGTGGAGGTACGGGTTGATGGAAGTGTGAGTTAAAACATGATTCGAAGAACTGCATAACATTATTTAAAGGCGCTTCATTCAGGACGAAAACAGTCCTTCGCACGTGCAGTCACTCAATGGAAACAAAGGGCAAAATACGCTCAGGATCCCGATAATGAAGTGGTTTAGAACGTTTGTTGCTGTAACTGGTATGTAACTTCAGATGGCCGGAAGAAATTGGAGTCAAAGCAGTCACTTTCGTTGTCAATATTGAGGTATTCGTAGTACTTTTAAATGATCGGGCGATACAAAACGAATTCAGATCAACTCCTGGTCTGCCACATATCCCCCTATGGCTCTGCCCGACTTCGCGGAGAAAACTGATCTTTGCGACGCTACTCTTCTGGTAGAAGGAAAGCGACTATTCGTGAGCAGGTGTGCAACAAAGGATATTTGGTACTTGTGGAGTTCACCGGAAAAGTGTCTAACCGCAATCCACCACTACCGCCATAACTGCTTTAGGCAATCTAATTTGTGGAAAGAGTGAAACACATCGGTTCTTCCGGGGAACTCCACAAATGCCTGATATTTTTCCGATCGATTCATCGAATACATTACAGAGCGATTCTGGCTCGCCAATCGACGTTCTTTTATAACTTATTCTACAATAAGTCTTTCCCTGACTGGAAGAAGGATGAGGTATACTTTTGTGTGCGACCATCTATGTATTCCAAAAACCTACATCCATTCTAGCACACCCTCCCCGACATCTCTTATGGAGACATGGTCACGTTCTTGCAACTCATCTACGCTACAACTGAGGACGAGCGACCAGTGATAGTGAGATATTGCTACGGGCCGTGATGCAATAGCAAAAGGGTTTCTTGGTAGAAAAGTTCGATTTTTTGTCTTACAGCTCGCCTAAAACGCTAAAAGAGGGAGATTGTATCATCCAAACAGAAAAGATTAATTTCAGTGCTCCCTGGACACTATTGAATCAATGTTGAAATGGGCCGAGATCTATGGCTGCAGCTCGATTACGCGCGCTATGGAAAAGCATCTTATGCGTGGTGATCATGAAGATGCTGACAAGCGCGGCGAGGTGATAGGAAAACATCAAATGCGTTACGAAAAGCACGTCTACAGGGCTGGACTACGGCCCGCCGGCTCCTACTCGCGGATCGATATCGACTATCGACTGTCTGCGACTACCTGATAAACGAATTGTCAAACGACGCTGATTTGGAGAACCTCGTACAGGAAGAGCAGTTTTCGGTACGTTTCCAGGTCCTTGCTGTGAGAACAAAAAATGTTCTAAATTTTCGTAAGCTCAGGTCGTCGTTTTTTTAGGTAAGCTCACGCCATCGTTTCCAATTGCAGGAGCTGAGTGACTCGATGAAGATTGCGCTGCTCGAGCAGCGCTATCGACCGAGTGAGGAGGAGAGGAAGCAGCGGGCCAGAGCTGCAGCAACTGCAGCAATGCTCGCTGCTGTGCGGCCGCAGCCTGCTGCAACGAACCCGCCCAGCAAACGAGCTCGAGTGGAGCGTAGACGCCCAAGAGACCGCGAATCGCTTATTGACATCTCCTCTTTGATTGATTCTTGACATCTTTGATTGATTCACTCTCTGTATATACTTTCTCTGTCTTATGTGATAAAGTAATTTGATTCACGTTATAATTGGTATTGAATCCAACTCGTTCGATTCGAGAGAATACTTCTGCAACGAACCCGCCCAGCAAACGAGCTCGAGCGGAGCGTCGGCGCCCAAGAGAACGCGAATCGCTTATTGACATCTCCGGTTTTATCCCTGATTGATTCACTCTCTGTATAAATTTTGTCTGTCTTATGTGATGAAGTAATTTTCACGTTTGAACTGATGGTGAATCCAACTCGTTCGGTTCGAGAGTCTGAACTTCTCGTTTCACCATTATTTTACTTCCAACTCTTATAGATGCCGAACACGGTCTACTACAAAGATGGAGATGGCGAAGTGAGGTACGAGCATCATGTGCACTTCTTATCTCCGGAGTTTAGTGTGTATGGCGTTGATCCTTTTCCCGTATTACTTAAGCGACAAATGCGCGCTCGGTGGAAGACGGCTGGAAAGATACAAATAAAGTTTACAAACCATTTCAGTGGCCCATTAAAAGAGGAAGCGGCTACAGCACTCCTGAATGCTAACTTCTTCGGTCCAGAACACGTCTTCAGAGTTGTCAACTCTGCTGATGCCGATAATTATGTATCGATAGGTGAGTGGCAGTCAAAGATTTTCAAAAAATGGAGTCTATCTGCAAGCACGTGATGAGTAATTGATTGTGCTTAGGAGAGTTGACCCGGGGAACACATTCGAATCATATTCTGCCTTCACAAATGGTTCAGAAATTTGCGTAACCAATAATTTGTGCACAGATGTCCTTCGCTCTCGATACGGCTCGGACACGCCCTTTCACAAGATGCGTGAAGAGGAGCTGATAAAGGAACTGATGGACGCCTATGAGGTTGGTTATTGATTCGCACTTTGAAAATCTTTTGTATACGACCAATTGGCTCAACATGGTGTAGTACTTATTTAGTGATTTCAGTTCCTTGTTTTGCTTTTTACGTATTCTATGTACAGGACATCAAGGAACTGAGCGCACAGCTAGCTGAGAGAGAGGAAGAAGATGATGATGATGTTGATCATGAAGAGAACTTGGCGACAATGGGCGAACGCGACTCAGTCGACTCGGACGCCTCCGACTCCTCTGCTATGCTTGCTTACGAATCTGAGGGAATGCCGAGCTGGATGAAATTCAGTGAGGAGCTGCGCCGTGTGGCTGCGGCTGCAGAAGCACCAGAGGCAGCGATGGACCTCACGAGTGGGGAGCTAACCGATCTGCACGTGAGTTGCCGCTGCTTGCTTCTTCATCTTGAAGAAGAAGTGACAGATTTGAGAGATCCATGTCGATACCCACACTTGCAGAACGCAGTGCGCGAGCTTCAAGTGTTCGAGCAGCGCGATCTCTTCGCACTGGAAGGTATAGTCTGTCCTTTCGTTAAGGATCTCAATAACCAGAGAATGGAAACGCTTGTGAAATGTGTGTCATGATGAACGATTTGCTGATTTGCAAAATATAAGTCACGGAAAACTAATTTTTTTGCCAGAATGAGGAAGATCGTGGAAATCCTGCCCATTTTTGCCAAATCATTTTTTGGCAAATTATCAAGCTCTGAAACATGCCAAAAACCATTGAAAATATTTTGGCAGAATTTCGATCTTGAAAACATGTCAAACCGTAGATGGCTTGGCAAAAACCCTAACGCACTCTGCGGGGTTCGAACCCTCGCTCCTCTGCACTCCAACTCAAAACTCTAACCACTCGGCTACGGCCGTTGATGTGAGGAATGATTGGGCGATGTATATCTCTGGAATGGAATGAACTGCTTCAACCGCTTATTAGATCCTCCGAGGCAGAATAAGATGACCCCCCAATCATTCCTCACATCAACGGCCGTAGCCGAGTGGTTACAGTTTTGAGTTGGAGTGCAGAGGAGCGCGGGTTCGAACCCCGCTGAGTGCGTTTGGGTTTTGCCAAGCCATCGATGGTTTGGCATGGTTTCGAGATCGAAATTCTGTCAAAAACCAAGTTTAGAAAATTGACATTTTTTCAAGGACGAATATTTGTCAAATTCCACAAATGAGAACAATGAATGCGAACTTCCTCATCTTGGCAAAAAAATTAGTTTACCGTGACTTATATGTCTATCTATGAGTTTCTCATTCAGTCATCATCCGAATGCTGTCTTTTTTTTTAAGTCCACGCTTCGTGCAACTAAATTTAATCCCAATTTCGCCATTACAGAGGCCGTGAGTGGTCGCCTCTTCTACCGGATGACAGAAGTGATTCGCGTGCTCGTCGACACCCGTCTCCTGCGTGATACCGACCAGCAAATGATGCTCGCGCGCGATAAGGTAATGTCGCTAAGTCGACTTCGTATACCACGATTACATACTAATGATACTATCTCAAGGTCATGAAGCTGGTTTGCACGATGATTGCTGTGCGGCTGTCTGCGAGAGATGCGCCGCATACTAAAGCCAAGCCGCATGCATGGAACAAATTTCGGTCGGACTAGAGTTTATAATACGGAGCGGGTAATTCGGAACCGAAAGGAGAGAAGTGAAGAAAGAGAGTTATCCGGTTATAATGGAGAATGAGATTGTCTAATTTCCGCTATCTAGGGTACTTGCTCTTTTCGCGGGTGCCCGATGTTCCGGGTAGCGTTCATTTCCAACTCTAGGTCGGACCTCGTGCGTCTCTCGTCGATCGCCAACAGGACGCGCACTGCTGGAGATCTGAGCGCAGCGCAATTGGAGGAGTTTCAGGTATCGTTCGGTGTTGGAACTTGATCAATTATGAAACCATTTGGTTACAAATGCTCTCCGGTGAAGAGCGCATACGAGGAAGACCTTATTTGAGCATAATTGTTTTGTCCCTACTGCAAATACAAATGCCATCCGGTGAAGAGCACATGACTTCGCTGTGAGCATCAAATTTTTGTACCTACAGTAATATTATTGCAGGACGTCGTTCACGAGCTGCAGTCGCTACGGCAGAGAGACTACCTTGCTATGGGACGTGGGTTGCATCGTTTCTTGGCACTTGTGGAGTTTCTTAACCTTAGATTGCCTAACGCAGGGTGGGCGGTACTTGTGGACGGTGGTTAGACACTGCATTGGGCGGCGAGCAAAGTTCTTACCTTGCAGGAGCCGGGCGGAAACAGCTGCACTCCAGCATGCTTCCGGTGATCAGGGGCGCGCTCGGTGATATGCCCGTGACGAACCGCCGTTTTCAGAGGAGCATCGCCAGAGGAGCAGTATCGAGGCTGATCGAAGCCGTGTGCGCAACAGCACCAGCACCCCCTGGAGCTACACCTGCCGTCCGGCAGCCTGCGTCTCCAGATGTTGCAGCTGCTGCAGTATCAGCAGCAGCAGAGACAAGAGCCTCTCGTCAAAGCCAGCAACCTGTGAAAGCTGAGGAAGCTGCACCTGCAGCAGATGCAGCAGCAACAGAAGACATCGCAGCTCCTCCCGTCCAACAGCCTGCGTCTTCTGCAGCTGAGGTTGTTGCTGCAGAGGCGGGAGCAGCCGACACGGCTGCGGCTGCAGTTGCAGCTGCAGCCTTTGCTGCACCACCAGCGCAGGGCCGCACCTCAGCTAACTTCATCCCCCACTGGTCGTACATCATTCAAGTGCGAGCGCTTGACGCCCTGCTCAGACAACATCACCCGGTCAGCTTCAAAGGCAGATGGACGAAAATGTCATGGGCTATTGAGAACCTGCAAAAAGTGAAATCAACTGAGTACGACGGGATTGATGCTCCAACTCGTGTTTCTCTGCTCGACGACATATTCTGTCTGATTGGTATTGCAAGACGCAACGATGTAGATTGGCCTGAGCATACCATGGCAATCATGGACTCCTTGCTCACGCGTGAGCGCTTGATAAGATCGAAAGCAAATGGATCAGATGAAGGGTCAGCAAGCAAGAAACCGAGGATTGAATGATGTTCTAATTTCAGAACTACAATTGCAGCTTTTCTGCGACTTGTTAGCAATGTTTCGAAATTAACCTTGTAATTAATCCCAGTTTTGCTAGATTTAGAGTAAACCTGTTTCATGTAGTCTTTGTTACGCTCTTCCTAGATTTGATAAAATATTAACGCGATTATTTCCGAATTTCTGGTAAAACTCGTTCGATGCGAGAGAATACTTTGTTCATTTCTTCGCCAATTCAACTCCACATGATCCAGATGCCGAACACGGTCTACTATAAGGACGGCGATGGCGAAGTGAGGTACGGGGTTCATTTACACATCTTATCTCCGGACTATAGTATTATGGCGTTGATCGTAGATAACTGCACTGTTGCGACCTAGATATGTTTCGAAATTAACCTTGTAATTGCATTAACTTTTTTCCGTATTACTTAAGTGGCTAACGCGCGCCTAATGGAAAACGCCTGAAAAGTTAAAAGTAGAATATAAAAACCGTTTCAGTGGCCCACTAAAAGAAGAAGCAGCTACAGCACTCCTGAATGCCAACTTCTTCTTCTATTTTTAACTTTTTAGGCGTCTTCTATTGAGTGCGCGTTAATAGAATATAAAAATAGAATATAAAACCGTTTCAGTGGCCCATTAAAAGAAGAAGCAGCTACAGCACTCCTGAATGCCAACTTCTTCGGTCCCGAACACGTCTTCAGAGTTGTGAACTCAGATGATGCAGATAACTATGTAACAATCGGTGGGTGGAGAGGGGGGAAGCCTATCCACGTTCCCAAGAGTTATGCAATCTGATTCACTGAACCAGTGAAACACATCCATTTTTCTGCAAGTGCCAAATTATCGTAGTGAAGGATGGAGACTAGTTTATCCACGAAACCATGCGAATCGTGCTCTGCCTTCGCAAGCGGTGATGTATCTCGCATAACCAACCATGTGTTCAGAAGTTCTTCGCTCTCGATACGGCTCTGATACGCCCTTTCACAAGCTAGGGGAAGAGCAGCTGATTGAGGAACTGATGGAAGCTCTCCAGGTCAGTTAGTGACTTTTCTAAAACGACCGATGGTATAATCATGACAATGGTGTGGTATGCAGTGAAAAATAGTGTGACATGCGCCACGCTTGTTCTGATGCGTATGTGAACGTCTTTATCTTTTTTTCTTTTTTCAAACCTGAAATTGTTCAATTTGTAGAACGTTGTGGAGTGGAAGGCGCAGGCAGAGAAGCTGAGTGTGAAGCTAGCTGAGAAGGAGAAGGAGGAGCAGGAGGAGGAGGAGGAAGATGAAGAAGATGAAGAAGATGAAGAAGATGAAGAAGATGAAGAAGATGAAGAAGATGAAGAAGATGAAGAAGATGAAGAAGATGAAGATGAACCAGATGATGATGGCCAAGATCCCGATGACTCTGACGCCTCCGAATCTTCTGCTGCAGTTGCAGCAACTGCTGCAGGACAGCCGACCTGGCAGGCCTTCCGCTCTGAGCTCCGGCGTGTTACTGCAGCTGCCGAAGCTCCTGACACCGCGAAGAACCTCTCGAGAGGAGAGCTGACCGAGTTACAGGTCGGTGAAGAACGAGTCTCTTGGCAGAGCGGAACTGGAGGCTAATCTGATAGAACGAATGGTCTTTGAATGCATTAGTGAGAGGAAATTTGATTCTTAAGGGGGGGGGGGGCTAGGTCTTCATCTACTTATTCACTTCCCTTACAGAACGCTGTGCGCGAGATGCAGGTGCTGCAGCAGTTGGACTACTTCGCCATCGAAGGAACAGATTTTATAGGATGGAACTGTAATGACGGTAGGAATGCTGGCGTGGTCGTGCTATACCCGCATCATTACAGTCACCTTGTTTGGCCGGATCTGCTACAGGATGAAGGAAGTGATTCGAGTGCTCGTCGACTCCCCACTAGACGACGCCGATCGACAGAGGGAGATTGCGCGGGAAAAGGTGAGAAAGCATTTAGCCTGATCGCATTTGCAAAAAAGAGGGCTCATCTCTTTCTAGCTGATCGTACATAGCTCATCGTAAAAACGTTGACTTCATTGTCTCATTTTTTAAGGTCCTGAAGTTGGCCAACACAATGTGCTCTGTTCGTCAATGCGCAAGAGGTGTGGCGGATCGTAGTGGGATGCGGTACGCCTGGGAAGTCTTCAACTTCAACGTTGTCCGACTCGCGTCGATTGCCGATAGGCCGCACACCGCGGATGTTCTTGACGCTGTGCAGTTGACCGAGTTTCAGGTATGTTTGACGGTTGGACAGAAAAGGAGTTACTTCTTCAGCAGTGATTACGAAATAAACTAGGTGAAAAAATATTAACCAAGGCTTTGCTCAAGCAGTAGTTGCAGACCGTTGCTCGAGACCTGCAGGCTCTACAGCAAGCAGACTATAAGGCTATGCCGGGTAAGTTCGATGTTGTATCACCTAACAAGTCTGTTCAAAAGGAAATACGAACTGAAGCCAGCACCTTCTCAAATTTTCAGAACCCGAGCGACAACGTCTCTATCGCAGTGTGAGAGCGGTGGTCGTCGGCGTGCTAGGCAATATGCCGGTGCGCAACCGCATCGATCTGCGGAAGCAATCGCGGCTAGTAGTGGCGGACCTACTCGATTGCGTGCGTGCGACGCCCGCAGTGGCTGCTGAGACAGCGGCAGCTGCAGTAGACGTGACAACGATTCCTTCCGCCCAGGATCCTGCCGTGACGGCTGTTGCACCAGCACCTGCTGCAGGATCTTCTGCAGCAAATGGTTCGGAGGCACCTGCTGCACCAACTCCAGGCGGCTCCTCTGCTCCCGCATCACCCGTACCTTACTCGTCGTACATCAGTCAAGTGCGCGCGCTGGACGCCCTGTTCAGGCATCATCTCCCTTCCGCCTTCGTCGGCCGATGGACCAAGCTGTATGATGCAATTGACTTCCTGAAGCAGGTAGACCAAGCTGGACTCGACGAGATTGCCGTGCCGACTCGTCACTGTCTACTCGAAGACATGCGCTGCCTGACTGCGATTGTCAGTCGCAACAGTGCGGACTGGCCTGCCGATGCCATGACAGTTCTAGACAGACTGATTACGCGAGTGGTCTTGATAAGATCGAAGGAAAACGGATCTGATGAAGGATCAGCAGCCAAGAAACCGCGGACCGAATGATGACCCTGTCGTCACCGCTATTATTTCTTATCTTTGTACTTATAATTTCCCAAGTCTTACATAAATGTGATATTTCTCTGCAAACGTTGCATTGTTCCGCTATTAGACATCCAATTATTCTCAGTATTGCCAGATTTAATGTTACGCTCTAACACACCATGATAAATTATTCGACTCAAATGCGCTTGCATTTCACGCGTGAACACTCGTTTGACTCGAGATAATACTTCTGAAATGTCGCTTACTTGGTAACGGCTTGATCTCCAAGTCGTCCAGATGAGTAACATCGTTTACTACAAGGACAGCAGCGGGAGTGTTAGGTGAGAGTTGAAGTCTTTCAATTATCGCCCATGAATTATATAGTCGAAGCATTTACTTTCGGTTGGTAGAAAAAACTTGAACGCATCAATAGGGGGTACTCAGTGAATCTCGTCATCTTGAAGTTGTACTGATCCATCATCACCCATTCTCATCTCTCGTCTCACTTCTGGCCTAACTAAGAAGATCCAATCAGTACAACTTGAACGCATATCACAAAATGAAAAATAAATAAAGGAATTGAGTCTTCCTAGTTTGCGCAATGATTGCTGTAGCATCATTTCAAGTGATGTTCGCGAAATTTTCAGACTTGTTGTTCTATTCATCAAACTGCAGCTTCATTTCAGCGGTCCGTTGAATGAAGAGGAAGCTACGGCTCTCTACAACGCCAATTTCTTCAAACCTGACCACATCTTCAGAGTGGTTAATACACCTGACGATGAAGACTTCACAACCATCGGTCTGTCTTTTGAAGCTCAACATTTAAGGAGCAATTCGTACCAGTCCATTCGAGCTAATTCACAACCTAGATGATCTCAAATCTATGAACGGTGATGCTACGCCCTTTGCGCAGCGTGAAGTGTCGAGAGATCTTCTGGCAATCACGACCGCAAACCAGGTGGTTTTCTCTCCTCCTTCAACCAATTCAACTCCTTTTGTACAGGAACGCGACTCATGGAGAGCCAGAGCTGAGGAACTCGCGAGAGCACTGTTGGATCAACCTGACGAGGAGGAAGAAGATGAGGAGGAGGATGAGGAGGAGGAGGACTCGGATGAAGACTTTGCTGCCGCGGTTCCGGCTATTGCTCTAGCCGAAGCCGCCCGCATCCTGCCACGGCCTGCAAGACCTTCGTGGACAGTTTACTGCAACGAGCTAGCTCGTCTTGCTGTTACTGCCGACCATCCGGCTACTGCAGAGGATCTCAGCGCTGTGCAGTTCGCCAAACTACAGGTAGCTTTCAACGATGGGAACCAGGGCTGTGCGAAAAAAATATTTCGAAAAATTTTCGAAAAACGAAAATTTTCGATTTAAATTTCCGAAAAAATCGAAAAAAACGAAACATTTCGAAAAAAAATTACTGACTCAATTTTACAAGTTTCGCTATTGTTTCTGCATTACATTTGATGTAAAAATCGAATCAAATGTTAATTGGGCAATCGGGAACCTACTTTTTACGAGGCATGATGAGTAAAGCTAGCCCTTTCCTTCACAGGCAGCCGTGATCGAGCTGCAGGCGCTCAAGCAGGAGGACTACAGCGCATATGGAGGTAGAGTGGGCACTGTTTAATTGGTTAAAGGCACTGGTTAAAGTTTGAGTAATTTCGTCTGACTGATGATGAGGTTAAATCTCGAAGCGTTTCGATAAATAGGATCCACATCCACCCCCGTTCACCAATTGCCCACATAAAGAAGATCCCAGAGTGCACTTCATGTTCTGCCATGGATGCGGAAAGAGCAATCACAAACGAACGCCAATTGCAGGACCGACGGTGCACCATATGCACAAGGCGATGAACGGCGTTATCAATGTAGGCGGCGGTGGCGGCTTTCGACAGCGCTCGCGCGAGAATCAACGAAACACCGTGCGCTACGCGGTCGCCGATCTGCTGTTCGAAGTGCGCAACTTCCGGCGCTGGCTGACGCAGGCCGCTGCAGTGGCTGCAGCAAACGCTGCAGTCGCGAGCTGGTCCGCCTTCCGCAAGCAACTCGCGCTGCTCGCCACAACTGCGTACAAAGAGGCTCACGTAATGAGCAAAGAGCAGTTGGCCGAGCTACAGGTAGCGTAGTCTTTCTGCATTCATACATCCTTGAACATATCCAACTTGAACTAGAGTTGAAAGAGACCAGAGAATCCATCATCTTGATTTGCAGCCAGTCATGCGCAAGCTCCGAACGCTGCGTCGCGCTGAATATGACACCATCGCAGGTATTGGTTCCATCATATTAATGTTGCACCAAATATGTTAGGTAAAACGGGATCGAACTTGCAGGCGCCTCACGAGTTCAACTGCACAAGCGCATGAAGCACGCACTCAATGTGCTAGGCAATTTCCGCGTGCGTTCTCGCACTGCCCATCACACGAATGTGCAATCTGCCGTCGCTAGGCTGATCGTGGCTGCTCGACCAGCTGCAGCTGCTGCAGCAGCTGCTGCAGCTCCGACTGCTCCTGCTGTAGCTGCAGCTGCCGCACTATCATCTGACGAATCGGATTCCGATTCCAACGATGAGGACGTAGACGTGGCGGCGGCGCGTGCTCATCACCTGGCACGAGGCGAATCGTGGACGACGTTTGAAAACGCGGCGACCCACCTGGCGGTGGCTGCGGACGACCCGAGATGTGTGGTCGACCTGAGCGCCACGCACTTGACCCAGCTACAGGTGCTGTTACATTGTGGAAACGATAATAGAATTCAGTTACAGGACACAGCGCGCAAGCTCCTAACGTCCACTATCGCCGACTATGCAGCGATTCCCGAACATCTGCGATGGACGATCCAGTTCCGGATGGCTGATGTCGTCCGTGTGCTGGTTGATGCGCGACTGCGCAATCGTGATCAGCAAATCGACCGAGCGCGAGCGAAGGTTCATGCGCCTAAGAATTGATATCTATTGAACATACAGCTTCATTTACGGTTTGTGCATGAAAAAGGTCCATTGAAGGTGGAGCAGTTGATCGGAACGATGCTGGAGATTCGAGCGGAGCAGGATGCTGAGGATGCTGCAAGTCCGCATTCCTGGACAATTTACTGCGCCGACAGAACCCGCCTGGTGCAGATCAGCGGCGCTCCGCGCACCGCGCGCGACCTCGACGCGTCTCGGCTGGACAAATTGCAGGTCTCAAGATGCAGTTATTGCGGTTTCCTAGAACCAAGTAGTGTTTGAAGTACCGATGACTATCAACGATTTACTGCATTCCAGGTAATCAAGGACGAGCTGGTTTCGCTCCAGCAAGCTGATTACGACACGATCACAGGCACGTTTCTACCCAAACAACCCCAAAACGCCTCAACGATGGATGAATCTTATCTCAACAATTGCAGGAGCCGGGTTGGACCGCGTCCACTACTGGATGACCGCGGCGATTCGCGTGTTCGATACTCATCGAATGCGCACTCGCCACTTCCAGAAGAGCCATGCGTGCGCAGTCGTGCACGAGTTGGAGGCAGCCGTGCTCGCGACTCTGCCTGCTGCAGAAGATGCTGATGATGCTGCGGATTACGATCCAGCTGCACCAGCTGCTGCAGCTCTACTCGCAGCTCCTGCCCCAGGCGCTGCAGCGTACGCCGCGCAGCCTCCAATCATTGCTGTTGCTTCAGTTCAGCAGCCGCCTGCTCCTGCAGCAGCAGCAGCAGCTTCTGCCTCTATTGCCCAGCCGCAGCCTGCAGCAGGCAGTTCCTCTTCTCCTGCTGCTGCTTCAGTTCAGCGGCTGCCTGCCGCAGCAGCTGCAGCTCCTGCCATTGGAACACGAGCACTCTCAGCCCATGCTGCTTCTGTTGCGACAGCAGCAGCAGCTCCAGCTGTGCCATCTCCCGTCCAGCAACCTACTGCACCTGCTACTGCTGCAGTAGCTGCAACAGCAAGCAACAACAGTTCCTCAACTCCCGCTGCTGCATCAGTTCAGCGGCTGCCTGCCGCAGCAGCTCCAGCTGCAATAGCGATCCCGCCTTCAGTCCAGAAGCCTACTGCCCCTGTTACTGCTGCTGAAGCTGCAACAGCCGCGGCAGCAGCAGCTATACCACCTCCTGCAGCAGCTTCAACATCTACTGCCCCTCCTCAGTCGGCAGCAGGCAGTTCCTCAACTCCCGCAGCGCCCAGAGTGCTGCCGCATGCGGACTTTGTCACGGCCGTGCGCGTTTTTCAGCACCTTGCCGCGTTCAATTCGAGGCTGTTCGACCGCTCAAGAGATTTATCCAATGCACTGCAGTATCTGATCCAGATGAGCGCTGCTGCTTACGATGGCCATGATCCAGTGACTCGCGGCGCGGCACAAGAGGAGATCCGCAAGCTGACCGGATTCGCTACTCGTGCCATCACAGCGGCTGCGGAGGGAAGGCCACTGACCTCGAGACCGAACGCAAACGCCGCTGTCGACAGGCTGATCGCACAGGTGAGAGTAGAGTCAATTTTTCGATCTGTAATATTTGCCCCGATACTCCTCCAAGGAAGTGTGGTCTTTACTTTCAATACGAATTTCCTTGTTAGTTGCCCTTAGTCCTTAGGCGAAATGGGCAGGGAGAGGAAAGAGATGAAGGAAGCGTTCATAATTAGACGAACTGATGATTGCAGGTTGATTCGCTGAGAGCAAGGAGCGCCTCTCGAGACGAGACTTTGGATGGAGCGTCTGCGGCCAAGAGACCGAAGATTTCGCGTTGGCACTGACTACGATCCCCTGTGGGTTCTAATCTCTCCTTCTTCTCGAGCAACAATGACATGTTACCTGCCAGTTCTTTTAGCATTCCTGCTTCTTCTACTTCCATTACCACATGTACACTTTCGGTATTAGTTTTCACAGTTCCGTTGACAATGTTGCCAGTGTTCATTATCACCGGATCCACTCCATTTCTTACCTCCTCATCTTATGTGTACTTCACTGATCGATAATATTTTATACTTTTCAAGCATTTAATATCATACATCGGGTATCAAATCATTATGCTATCGGGACATTGTGTTTCTGAACTAGAGTGTGAGAGTGACTAGACAACCTAAACTCGATACATCACTATGCAACATTTTGTAGAACAATACAAACAAAAATATGGGAATGAATGTGAAGTCACAATAATAGTGAGAGGCAACAAAGCTACTTGTTATCAGTTCTGATTATTTGTCTTCTCGGATTTTGCATTCAATGCTATCATGGATAATGAAAAGTGTGTTGAGAGCTTCTAAACTCAAATTGCTAATCTTTTCTTCGGACAGAAGATCATCTACAGCATCTAGAAGCAACAGACTAAACACCATCTAATGGTGATACAGCATTTCTTAAAGTTCCTCCGTGCTCCTTTACATTATTTTTGTGTGGGTGTACAGACTAGTCTATAACAATGCAAACTATATCAAGCAAACTATCAAATGGTGATCGGTGTAGGGGGAGTGTGCTCTTTCATTCTCCCCTCCCCCCAATGACTTACAAGATCGGCTAGAATGGGTGAATTCATTATCATTATTCCGGACTCCTCCGCCTCCGCTTCAGTGGGGAAGTTGTGAGTGGGGGCGAGTCTTCGTTCCTCAGTCCCTCCGCGAGTCGGACGAGAGGCACGATGAGATCCTTTACGTAGCCCTTCAACGAATCTGTGCTTGTAGAATTCTTCGGAAGATCCATCGCTAACACTAACTATCCGTAAGGGCATCAAATTTTATATCATGTGTGAAACACATCGGAAATTCCGGGACAAGCCGACTAGAACGTCCTAAGTTTTCTTTTGGTAACAAAACAAATGAAGGAAATGAATAGCTAACCTGCGATCGATGGTGCTTCCCCGTCAGCCTCATCAACTGCACGATGCTGCCATGCGTTGCGGCGCGATCAGCCAGAGATACACCGTTGAACGTCTGAAGTAGATTGCTTCATTCCTTTCTTGCAACATAGCTATGACAAACATATAGATTTTCCATCAATAGATCATTGGTACAGTGTGACAGTTGTAGCCTCACCTCCTCCCTCAGATACAGCAGCACGCCCAGTGCGTCGTACAGTACGGAGGGACGGACGACCGAGTGAGGGAAGTCGGCTGTTTCTCTGAATCAGTGCATCGAATCAGAGCGGAACTTGAATCAGAACATGAGCCAGTACTCAGCACTTTTACGACAATTCATTTTACTGCATCTGTGAAACGTATTGAGAATTTTCCTCATAATCCTACAGGCTAATCTTTCGATTGTGCTCAATAGATGCCAGATCTTTGTTTGAGTCTAACCTCAGTGTCCCCACATCCGCCACGAACTGCACCCACGACGTGCCGTCTGCTGCGGCGGCAGCGGATGCAGAGGCAGCGTCCGGCGAGGCTGGGCCTGAGCAACACAATATTATGCGTCGTCTTTGCCGCCCAAGTAGTCAAACAGTGGTTTGGGAGGAAGCAGGGATGTTCTGTAGCTAGCCACACTACAGAAACTGCCTCTTCATGCGACATTGTACGTATTGCGACATACTATGTATCCGTGTCGAGCACAGAATAATCAAAATGCCCAATCAACGTACTATCGGCCATCGCAGCTGCAGCTGCAGCAGCTCGGCAGGTCTGCAGCTGGCCCACCCGCCCGATGAAGGTGCCGACGGCGTTGACCAGCCAGTCTTGGGCTTCCTGAAGGTGGATTCGATTTGAAACGAGTATGAAGCTTCGAATAGTGTTTCTGCCAAGCGTTTCGACAAGAAGAGGAAAGAAAGTTGAAGTTTGAAGCTTGAACTTACTTGCCGCCCCGATGCGATATCGATCTCGTGCAGTAGCTGGCGGATGAGCGGATTGACGTGGGCCTGGAAAGGAAATTATTCATTTCTTTCTCTAATATCATCTACTCATTGTGAACATGCGAAGAGAAACTGGTACTTGTCTAGCTCTCCGGAAGAGTGCCTATCCTCCATTCACCCCGACCACCAACCCTGCGCTTGGGAATATCTTATTAGGAATGAGTGAACCTCCACCATTCTTCCGGGGAACTAGACAAGTGCCGAGAAACGTTGAACGAAAGGAATATCAATCACCCACATTGTAATCCTCCTGTCCCATCGACTGCAGGTAGTGCAGCGTCTGCTTGAGGTCGGCTAACTGAAGGACAACGAATTTGATTTGGTGGGAAAACTTTATTTCACAACCAAGGAATATTTTGTTAATCGCAGCACACCTGCAGCACCGAAGTGAGCGCGTAGTTAGCAGATGCGGCCAGAACGCGCGCGACATCGGCCTGGAACGCTCTCATTTGGATTCAAAGGATAATCTATTTGCGAGCCATAATTTCGCATGGCCCATCTTTCATGCAAATGCTTTGTTTCAGTATTCGATTATTTCGAAAGAACTTGAATGGATAATTCCAGCTAACATCTAAAACATAAGAAAGGACTACGGATGGGCAATAAGGTGTTTTCCCTACCTGGAAGTCGCTCCACGACATCCTGGCTGCGGCTGCGGCCGCAGCAGCTGCCGGGATCTCCGGCAGCGCCTGTGCCGTTGGAGGAGCTGGAGGAGGTGGAGGAGGCAGAGCGGGCTTGCCGGCGCGCACCCGCATGTCCATGATGGCGCGGCACAGGGAGTCGGAGAGCAGCTGGAAGCCATAATGTATTCTATGGACCGAATCAAAAGACAATAGCTGTTTTTCTTGCAACATTTTCTGCACATCTACAGACCGACTCTTCCTACTCTCCCGTTGAACCTTCATTGTAAAGCTCGTTGGATAACCAAACTGTGAAACATAGCGATTCTTTCCATGCAGAACTCTTTGGACTTATTCTCCTTCACTAATGCTCAGTATCTAACCGAGTACTCTTCGCATCTCGTCAGCGTGTTCAGATTGTGATCGTTTTTCAATTTTGCGACCTAAGAACTAACCTAGCGTTCTGGTATTTTCCCCTACCACTCCCCAGTATTCCCTAGCCATTATCCTGACTAATGCACTAACCGAGTACTCCTCGCATCTCGTCAGCGTGTTCAGATTGTGATCGTTCTTTAACTTCGTCATCAACCGACTGCACACGGCTGACAGACGGAAGCGATCGGCGAGCACGAGACTGCGAGTGTCGGAGAAGCCCTGAAGATTTTACTATTACGATAATCATCAAGGGCGTTATTTTCGAAAATCTTCTCAATCATTATCGCAGCTAATGCTGCCGTTTTCGCTATGCTATAGAGACTCCGAGTGTCGGAGAAGCCCTGAAGTTTCGAAAATCATTCTAGGTAATTTAATTCGAAATAAGAAATAAGAACACTGTTCTCAGTCATTATTATAGTTACTCGTTTGTGATTTGACTAAATCACAAACGTCTGCTATTCTCCAATCGTTCTGAGCTCTTCAGCTTGATGGAATGCATCCAGAAAGCCTCACCTCAATATTGTTCATGAACTCCTCCGAGATCAGGTACTTCTCCATCAATCTTGTGACGGTATCAGACTCGAAGAACTCGGCGAGCTTGAGCATCGCCTCTATGGTGTCGATGGAGGTCTGAAAGTCGATTGTTTGATAATTAGAGTTCGAAATACGTGTCGCGGTATCTTCATTTCGCACACTCTCTCGCTGGTCAGAGAGACGAGAGAGTGTGTGAAATGGAGAAACGATATCCGGATTTCGAACGAATTTCGATTTCAAAAAAATGCACGAACAAAATCACTACTATTCTGGCGTTATCTTTCTGTTCTGATATCTTTAGAATAGTATAGAATGTTTGCATCTGGTTAATTCAAATCAACTCACTATCAGATTCGGCTGTCCGTCCATCGTGTTCGGGTACACGAGGTAGAGGAACATGAGCATGTCGGCGAAGGAGACGGTGGGGAGATCGAACTGGAAACAGACTGATCAGTAAAGCAGGAAAGAATAGGTAGTGAGGTTCCGAGTAAGGTGAGACGACTACAATGTTAGAAAATCTGTACAGAAATGGGTGCCGGTGGGCAGGTCGAACTGGAAGACCGTAAAGCCGTAAGCCGTATCTTGATTTAAGACTAAGGCGCAATTTCGTTATCAGATAGTATCGCTGCGCTCATTCTCCATTTTCTTTTTTTGTAAACTGCTGACACCAACTGCTAAAGAAATTTATGAATCTAATTGGAACTGAACAGAAATGTAAAAGCAGCAAGATTTCTATGAAGCACAACAGGACGATCGTGTAACAGCCTCACCTCCTCCTTCTCCCAGTCCGAGAAGCGCTTGTCGTAGAACAGTCGGTAGAAGAAGGTGGACTGTAGGGCGAGGATTGCTCTGAAACGTCGTGAAATAGGGAACGCTGTTAGCGTTTGCAACAAATACCTTCGAAGAAACCTGATTGAATTGCTCCAAAATGTCGAGATTCTCATTAGCAATCTATCTGATCATTGACTCATAAGTACTTGTTCTGTTCTAAGCAGTCTATTATGCAGTGACCAAGTAGTGCAATCTGCATTCACGTAATCAGCGGCATTATTGTCATTCATCCTTGGTATTTTACATTATCGAGTCATCCATGCTCACCTGCTGACATATAACCGCCTTCCCTCGACAATTAGCGTCGCATCCGACACGTCAGTCTTTTCCGTGAATGACTTGACCAGGGCAGGATAGCAACCGGCCCAGGAGGTGACCTGAACGGAAGATATAACTCTTAGTCAAGGTGGTCAATAAAGAAGCAAGTAATGAGTAAGCGAAAGAAGGTCAAGACACCTTGATCTTGATCCAGAAACGGGCATCCAGAATTGACTGTAGGTTCTCCGGAGTTACTCTGGAAAAGTTAAACTTTTCGACGAATACTCAAAATATTTAGCAAAATTTAGAAAAATCTAAGAACAAATTGCAAACCTGATGATATGAATGTCAAACGAGTACTCCCTTCTGTGCGCCGTGAATGTGTGCTGGATCGTTTCCGTTACTTCCTGAAATATTTCTCTCTGTTCGGGGATATCTGACTCAGATTCATAGAAAAATCTCCCGGACAATATCATAGCCCAAAGTTCGGCATGAATTTAAAGAAATCGCTTACAATCTATAACCAATAAATAATTTGAAACTCACATGAACGTCGTGTTCGATGGTGAGATTGAACGAGCAGCGCCAGAAGGGGTCCGGCGCTCTGGAAAGAGACTATTACATTCTGGATCTGTTATTCAGATTTCGGAATCATTCAATCTTTCTATTGAAATAAACAATGGATTTAATGGCCCACTCACTTCTTATTGCAGCTCAGCTTCAGCGTGAGTTGGCCCGTGTCATGACTATCGTTGTACTTGCTCAGCTTGAGTTCGAACGGCACTCTGCCCCAGGCACAGTATGCAGGCTGATTGGCGCGGAGACTGGATAATTGATTTATTGAATTCCAATAGATTAAAGATTAATTATAATCACTCATTCTACGCTTCTTGGTCTCTTTCGCCTACAAACAGTAAGGCCATTTAAGCATTTCGAGTGATTAGCCTGTAAACAAAGTAAAAAGCTGGCACTTGTTGGGTTTCCCGACCTTGATTCCTATTTTATCCTTTCTCGCTTGCAATTCCGTGATTGATATTCGGCTAGGCATCGAAGAAGTTCCAAAGAACTCACCCTATCCCGCTACCCGGTATCTCCTCATTGTAAGTCATCTCCTTCTGCATCTCTGTGAGGAACTCCTGCTTGTAGGGAGTTGCCGGCTCTGGAACAGTTGGATTAGACACTTTTGACAGCCTAGAAATGCAACAACAATGTTTTGTCGCGCTTCTGACACTTTCATCCTCTGAATGCTGCACATTTTGTAAAATTGAGCTCACCAGCATTGGCCGCTGCAGCATCCTGACTGGAGGTTCCAGCCATTGCTCGAGGATTTCGCTGAAATAGTGATTTACAGGTGTTTTTGAGCCACATGGACATGAAACGGCAGGAATGAGGCTTATTATGCAAGTAACGTGACGTATAACTGCTGTGCTTGTGTCTTCCGACTACTAAAAGGCCGTTCTATAATTATACACAGATAACTGATAAAAAAACGACTGGAACATTCGATTCAAGCACAAGAAAGTTTTGTTGTTGCCCCGGGCGACAGCGAGTGACAGCGAGACAACGTGGTGGTGTGCACGCCGCCCTTTCTCACACACGCACTCGCGGACTCAAATATTATGTGGCGCGTGTTTGAAATAAGCGCTTCTCTGCTGTGCCATGAGTCTATTTTCTTTTGTTCTATTAATATGTTCCATTTCTTACGTGCCCTTCATTTGCATTGTTTTCATTTGTGTTCTATGACCAATAACTAATGATTCTTTTTAGCAATGTCGAAGCGGATCGTACAAGATATTGTGGAGAGCGCGAGCAAGAAGACTAAGCTGAATTATCTGGTATCTTTCTTGTTGTTTTCTTGTTCGGTTGTTCCTTGCTCACACAAAAATTGCATTTTTTATTGCCCCACCCGACTACCGTCCGATTTATAACCATCTACTTTCATCACAGCTCTCTACTATCGCTATACTGCCCTCAGTGACAGAAATGATCTCAGTGATCTTTCAGGGCTCCATAACCACAACTATCGCCACTTTGCCCTCTGATGTCATTCGAGCGATCCTCAGAGCGGCTCCAGAAACAATAGAGGGAGCGAGACCAAACTGTAGACTCCAAACAAGATCACCAATTTCCCTATTCAAAAACTGAAATCTGTCGCGTTTTCAGATCAATTCTCGATGGAATACCTTGGCAGCAGAATTCCTCCGCGCTCGGAAAGTCGCACATTCTGCCGCGCTGCCGCACATTCATTCCTTGAGATGGACCATCGACGTTCGAGGGAATTCTGCTTGTCAATCGAGGATACGCGCAATACTTTGGAGTAGAGCGCTGGACTACGGTTGTGTTCAACCCCGATCCCAAATACGTAAGTCTTGCACTCATTTGAGTTTGAGAATAGGTTCACAATGTATCGAACAGCCGGACCGAACAGCCGGACCATAGCGATTTCATCTGAACAAGTAACCATTCGCACGTTCGTATTCAAATACCTGCAAAACCGATTCGCGCGATTTTTTTGAAGCTCACAACTAGGGTTGGCTAAACGAAAATGGAGAGGGCGGGTTTTTCGGAAAATTGGGGAATAACGGCGCCGTTATTCTATTCAGCGCCGAAATGGGAGAAACGCGCCGCCTCCCTCCCTATTTCATTTCGGCGCCGTTATCGTTTAGCCAACCGAATACCCAACAACGCAAATTCATTACAGCCAGTCGAATTCGAGTCTCCTAAACTGTCTCCGTGGAACGAAGATTGGCTTTTGCGTCGCATCGAACGCTTATTTGATAGATGCGGAGGAATCGATAGCCTCGATGTCGGCATCGAAACAGTACGGAATACTGAGAGTTTTTGCATCATCACGCAAGCACTCTCTCGTATTTCCGTTCGTGAAATCGGCTTCATTGGTCGGTTGGAACCAGAAGACAAGGGAGTTGGCAGATATCTTTTATTGAAATTAAATGAAGCATTTTGTTGAATCTTTTTAGATCAACGGTCCTGGAACTCCTACACTCGTTCAAATTCCAACGTCTGGTGTTCAAAACGAGCGACCAAGATTACTTGACGAACACCGGATATCGTTAGTTTTCCTCTAAACTAGTGCATCCACTACTCTGCGAGTCGAGTGCAGTACGGCCAATTAGATCATTCAGCTCCAAGCATCGATGGATTTTTCTTCGTGCACGCTGCTTCACTGGTTCCCGAGATCAAGCTAGAGTCGGGCATTATTCCTGATCTGCCGGAATGGGACGATGCATTCATGATGTGGGACGACTTGCCGGTACTCTATTTCTCTGTCAATTAGTAGGGTTGACGATTTTGCTATTCTCGGACTCAATGATTACTCAATATATAATTGAATAATTTAGCCCAAACTGTCCAGCGGCGGGCAACTAACTGCCACGTCTCGAATGGTCGATCACGGAGCCGGCTGCGGTCATTTTATCGTGACGATTGTGAAGAATCAGCTATATACTGGATAATGTTGATTGTGAAATCGCCGAAGTCTTTGTTCTTATGAACTTTTTTTCATTTTGCATACACTTACGAATAAATCAATACCGCTATAGCATGGTTGTTTCTTAAAACCGATAAGAACAGTGAATAGCCCTGCTGGCGGTCGCAAGAAGTACAAAAGCGTTCTTTTATAGACAAAAGAGAGTCGCGTGTTCGAAACCGACGCACAATGCCGAAGCAAGCGTTCGAAGTTGATCCCAATTTTTAAAATCCTTCACTTTTCCTCTGTTCCTATTTGATCCCTTCTGTAAACTTCATAGCTTCTTGATTGGGCTAATTTTCGGACCAATGGCCTCTTTGAAACGAGCCATCGTCGATGTCCCTGACTCATCCAACAAGAAGGCGCGAGTAGCTGCATCCGACTTCAATCTTGCTACGCTGCCTTCCGATATCATCAGGATCACCATTGGAATGGAGATCGAGTCGATCGATTGCTTGCGACAGGCGAGTGACCATTTATCCCTTTACAAACAGGCATTCAGATTCTAATAGATATCTCATCTGGGATCGCGAGTGATATTTCCAATTTTTTTATCAATTTTTGAATATCATTCAGATCTCACATCGCTGGAACTTTCTGTCCATTGAGCATCTCAATCGCTTCTCAGGATTTCCTATCAAGACACTCCGCTGGAATTTCGCCCATTGGTATCAACTCAGCATGACAGTATCCAACCGATGCCTGCACTATTTTGGAGTTGATACGTGGCAGAAAAAAACGAATGAAGCGAATCCCGATCAGGTTAGTGGCAAGTAGAGTTCGAAATACGGGTATTCGTCTCTTTATTTCACACACTCTCCTGTCTCTCTGATCGGCGAGAGAGTGGGTGAAATGAAGAGAGTATTGTTATTGATTATAGAAAACTGACCAATACATTGCAGTTGATCGACTTGAAACTTCCGTATAAGCTAGCCGGGCGGTTGGTGCAGGAACGTGTGAATTTTCTGTCGACACGCCTCAATCGCTTATTCGATCGATGCAGTCGACTCGACAGTCTCGAACTCGATATGGGATTGCTCGCCGATGAAAAAACACTCGAAATCGTGAAGAAAGCCCTCGCAAGTGTTTCTGTTGTAGAACTTGTCGTCAAGGGTCAGGATAGACGCGATTTGAGCGAACATGTCAAGTGAGCGGTTAATTGTTATCCAACAGAGCAGTTTTTCCTCGAATAAAGCTCAAAGCTTCAATATTTCAGAGTCGTGATCCTGAATCTACTGAGCGCGCACAAATTTCATCGTCTCGTGGTTAAAATTGGCAGCGTTGGTCCTTGGCGTTCGACTGACCACGTGTATGCAGCTGCCACAGCGGACAGAAACTTTTACACGGCAGCCGCGAGGCTAACTCAGGTAGAGTTTGAGGCATGGACCGCCATTCCGACATTTGTGGAGTTCCGCGGAAATATGGTCATCACCATACACCCCGACCACCAACCCTACATAGGGCAATCATATTTATAGAATGAGTGAAACACTACCACGCGCTCGCGGGGAACTCCACAAGTGCCACCATTTCTTCGTTTTACACATTCATCGGAGTGTGGCAAAATGCAATACTTGATCTTCAGGAAGTCCGATTCGAGTGCGACTCGTCGATGGATGTCGCGCATCATAAGTACATCGGATCACTTCTTGAGAATCTCGACGATGACATTGTAGTCGATCTCCCGAATCACAGAAATATTAATATCTTGCTAATTAATGGAATTAATGGTAATATTCGCTGTATTCCAAAACTCAATGAACAATTTGTGTTCACCAGCATAAGAATGAAGCCTTGATCTTGGCTCAGGGCCTATCACGTATCTGTCTTTATTCTCACGGCTTTCCTGCTCACTTTCTGTATTTTCATGCACTGACTGATAAATCATTACAACAACTCCGTAGATGTTTCGCATCACAAATAAGAAACAGAAACTCAAGAGTATTTGCAAGGGGTGCAAATGACGCGTGCTTGAAATGGACGCGAAAAAAAATTGAAAATTCCCTTGAAATTTCCCGATCTCTATGGCTGTATTGACTCAGCTCTTGTAATACCTCTTCGATTTCCAGATGAATTCATGCCAAATTTTCAGCCCAATGACTTCCACGAAGCGAGCCATTGGCTATAGTCAGGGAGCATCCAGTAAGAAAGCTCGAGTTGAAGAGCAATCTGATATCACTCTCGCAAACCTGCCATCGAATATTGCCAGAATCATCATTGGCATGGTGCCCGAAGCTGGAGAAAGTGTGCGGCTGGTTAGTACACAGAGATCTGCATTCTCAACTTGGCAACTTGTGACTTGTTCAGATGTCGCCTCGCTGGAACGCGCTGTCTGTTGAGTATCTCAGTCGCTTCAAAGGACTCCCGATCAAGTCACTCCGTTGGCACTTCGAACTGCATAGGCATCAACTCGCGATGAGTGTTTCGGATCGATACATGCCCTACTTTGGAGTTGAGAAGTGGGAAAGTATGACTTTGCGCGATGACGCTGATCGGGTTAGTAACTCAATGTTGGGAACTTCTGTACTTTTTGGCCCAGGGTCTCCCTCTCTATGACAGCTCTGCTTGAGAAATGAGGCGGGAATGAGAAGGGTAGGGATAGAATACTTTATTGAAAATGGCTGGGCCAAAAAGTAAAGAAGTGCCCAATGCTGCTTCAACACGTGAAAGTGTCTTCCAGCTATTGGGCGTCAATCTTCCCAGTTATATGTCCGCGTTGCGGCTCGAAGACATTGTGTTGACTCGAATGACGCGCCTATTCGATAGATGCAGTCGAATCGACAGCCTCGAGCTCGACATGGACATTCTTTCCAACGCCGGAACACGCCTAATCGTGAAAAAAGCTCTCACACGTATTGATGCTGAGGAACTTGTGATCAAAAGTCGTGACACTCGTGATTTCCATAAACAAGACAGGTGAGTAAACAATTCATACTTCACCATATTTTGTGCCCCATATAGAAATCGAATTAAATCGAATTCCTACAGAAATTAGAATTCTGAGAATTTTTAGAGATTTCGATTTTAGAGCCGTTATTTTGACTCTTCTGCGCACGCACAAGTTTCAGCGTCTAGTGGTGAATTCTGGCAAACTCTCACTGATAGCTGGTAGATGTAAGAGCTTCCTCCCATAATATGTAAAGAAAGTCGATTGTGCACTTGACTTTGTCATGTTTGAGACTAACCATATGCTCAATTCTAGCTCTAAACGCGGCCGCGCACTTCTACGCCGATGCCGCACGTTACGTTCCGCAGATCCGACTCGAGATTGACTGTGAACGATGGAGAGAGGCCGATTCGCGAATCGCCAAGCTTGTCATGGCACTGGTTTCGAGTCGCACACTCGAAATACGGTTGGACCTGCAGGCACATGGCGATGATACAGCTCAGTATGTGCTCACAATGAAACTGAAATCGCTTTAGTCCGTTACCGAAATGTTTAGCCGTGCATTCTTTCTAAAGGGAGTCTACTCTCTCTCTCTCTCTCTGTATCCTGGTTTTCACTTTTATTGTTTTTTTTTCGTATGACTATGAAGCTGTGAGCACTTTCGATGTTCCTTCCTGGATTTCGTACACTTACGGATAACTTGCTATCACAACCAAGAAGGCAGAAAGGCCGAGGAAGGCCTTAAGGAAAACATTCCGTTCTACTTCGTGAAAAAAACAAGGATCATTTTCGTCAAATTTCAAGTGAGAAACAGAAGACATTTGCGTACCACCTATAACACGATTTTCAGGGTGTTCGTGAATTTTTCGCTTCTTTTTTACTGAACGATAGTTCTTGAGATGTTCATGCTTCAGAGAGCATCGATTTTGTTTGATAGATTACGTCAGCTGGGTCCAGAATAGCTACTCCATTCTCATATACCTATATTCCCCGTGCTCGAGTCATGAGAATATTGATCAATGGGCAACGCTTCGTAACAGATGCTTGATTTGAATATTGGGAGATGTTTAACTTCCTTTGTTTTGACACATGCCCAACAAATCCGATCGTATGATAAACAGCGTTGTGGTTTTTAGTTGGAACTGATCACTGCTGTGTGAGTGAGTGAGAAGGACCTCGCTGAGACCAGAAAATCGTATGAGCTTCTTTCTTAGTGATGACTCGAGTTCGTGCTAATGTGAAATTTGGTCGTTTCGGGCACTTTCAAACATTGTGCCCAATTGCTTCATTTCCTGATGCATTTACGAAGAAAAAAAACATAATGCGATACTGGAGTTGCATACGATGCCTTTCACGATATATTATTCATTCATCTACGCCCACATACAATTATGAAATCGATCAGAAAACCGAAAAATAAATAATATCGTCAGACAGCGTGAATTCGTGAATCCAAAGCCGCGCAGTCAGGCCAGATGCTGTTGCATAAACATATTATCCTGTACTCTGAAAAATTGTATCGATTACCACTAAGAGGCTTGTCCTTGTTTTTTGGCAGGTAATCTAGCGACTCGCACCATAATGGTCTTCATAATTCATACATTTTGCTAAATTTTGGTTCCGACTATTGCTCAATTCACCGTCCTATTTACAAATCGAAGCGTTTTGAAGAGAAGGATTTTGTTGATGAAAGGGGTACGATGAAATACTAACCACCATGTCATAGATGGGGGGAGGTAACGGTGGGAGTTTTTGTACGGCAGCGATGATTGCGAGAAGAGAGAAAAAACAGAAGACGAAGAGGCAACGAGTGGACATTGTCTGAAATATATTTTAAGACACTTAAAAAATATTCGAAAACAAATGGAAAACGCAATGATCCGCTAGAAAGAGCTGGTCGAACTGTTGATGCTGAGACCCGCCCGCTTTTATATGCGACCTGGATCGGAGAACAGCTGGCATATGCCACAACAATACTGACAAAACAGTACCGATCTCCGGGCAATTGGGAAGCGCATAGCTATTGAATCTAATACTAGAATAACGCTGGTCCGACTCTTTATCGGGATGTTCACTTCCCTATGCCCAGTATGGACACCGCACAGTCAGAATGCGCGAATCTCAGCATTCAAGTTCATCTTCAATCAAACTCTTACCCTCATTTCGCTGATCAGTCCGAGGTGGCACTGCCCAATAGCTTATTGAAATGTAAGGCACGAGTCACGTAGTGACAACAAGAGCCAGCGGAAAACATTCCGTTCTATTTCGACTGAAAACTCGAGGATCATTTCAAATTTCGAATTGAGTCATCTGAATCTTGACTGTAACTGGAGTTCTGAGAAGTTGAAAAGCGTTGAAAATAAGTTTCTCTTTCTTGTGAAGAACGAAAATCAGCTTTGGAATTCCTCAAAGACATCAGATGGCTTCCTGAATCGATTCAATGCCTATTGGTCGGTCTAGTGGTCTATTCACGAGAACATTGCCAGCTGATCAAAGGGCGAGGCGTCCTTGCCAAACAACCAGGGCTTGATTTGAATATTGGTAGGTGTTTCACTTCCTCTGTTTTGACATATGCCCAACAAATCCGATCGGATGTCAGCGTTGTATCTTCAGTTGGAACTGATCGCTTCGTGAGTGCGTGAGACGATTAGTGAGACGACGATTCCAGATTTTTTTTGAGCATTTTTGATGTAATTACTTAATTTTATCATAATATTTCGGAATGTATGAGGAACAACGTTGCTAGAGAAGCAAATGCAATATCATAATGTTCAAATCGGCGTGTATACAATCAATAATCTTTCTCAATCTACCAATCCTCCTTGGTCTTGTAGGGGAAATGGGGATGATGCGAGTCGCGGAAGGAGAGGTCGAGGATGCGCCAACTGAGCTGTCGTGCAGGACTGCCGATGACGATCAGAACATTTCGCTTTAAGCACTTCTTGTTTACGATGATGATTCTGTGCATGTCAAGCTGATTTTGAGCTGATTTCTTACCTTCCCCAATTCCATATTTATGCATCTACGCCCACATATTACAATGAAAAAGTTCAGAATGAGTAGAAAAGAATCGTCAGGTAGCCAGGACGTCTTGAGCCGATTAGTGATGCGAAGGTGGCTTTGGAAGAACATTTAGCCCGGGGCTAAAGACGGGGGGATCCTCAAAAAGCGTCATTCTCTTCCGATACGCACAAGCAAGCCTCCAATCCCGAGAGTGCTAGCTTTCTCGTCGTTCATTTCCCCCAATATCCCGTCCTATTGTTCCGCCTTCTTGCGCGAAAGAGTTCGAAAGACGTTTCACCTCCGTTTCACACACTTTCTCACCCCTCTTGCCGGTCAGAGAGTGTGTGGAAATGAAAGGACGGCGAGCCGTATTTCGTACTTACTGGATTACGATAAGCGACAACCGCCAGAAGCGAGGCTGCGAGAAGTCAGAGCAGGAGGAAGCACTGGGCAGACATTGCCTGGTGAAAGTTTGTTTTAATGCTATTTTTTTTAAGAGACAGTCTCCGTAAAAATTCAGCACTCCCCGGACATCCTTCCAGGATATTCGATTCAGGCCTCCATACTACTACCACAGCATGGTGTTGGGACCTTGTTTACAGAACTGGCCAATTTGGCCCCTCGTAATCCTAACGCGGCGCGCCAGGTGCGCGCGAATTTCGAAAAATCGATTTTCACATCTTCTCAGCCGAACAAGCTAGACTCAAAATTCTTTTTCCATTGCGTCAGTGAGCTCAAATGTGCAAACTTTGTGCAGGAAAGTTTGGTTAGCTTTGATTCCTGAGTCATTTTTGCTGTTTCAAAACTAATTTTTCTTCAAAATTTTGCACTTTTTTCGAGGGGGGAGCAAGGTCCCACATACTGCACAGTGTACCCCTCATGCCCACGAACAACTTCCACCACACTAGAGGGGAATCGGTTTTACTCCACCCCCCACTTTTGGTTATCGAAGTCGGTACACTGTGTTATTCGAAAAACGGAAAAGAAGCTTTCAAATTATTTTTACTTCTGTCAGAATAGCCGGAGCCTAAATGTTCTTATTTTTAAGTTTTGGAGTGATTGAAGCACTTTGGATATTTTTCCAGGAGCGACTTTGAATTTTGGAACCATGACCCGGGGGTCATGGGTGCACTTTGCACTTTCCAACCATGAACCCCGGGTCATGGTCAAAATCGAGTTGGTGGAGATCCTAAAGTCGTGTACCCCTCTGCATACTACAGTGCCACACCAACTACCATAGCCCGGTATACCGTGCTCTGTTCAACCGCGAACTGATTTTTTCCAAAAAATCATTTTTTTGAAGGTTGTAACTATCTTTGGTATCAAATCGGCATTGAATTCGCTCCTATAGTAACGCAAGGATAGCCTGTAAGCAACTCTATGATTCAGCTCAGATCCCATATTTTTCGTCGACACGTCGCTCATGAAATCCCGCTGAAGAGACGTTGCAAAGCATTTTCGCATATAAGTCAGTTCTCGATTGAACAGTGCAAAGAATATCGGACTACGGTAGCATGTGTGGCGCTGTGGTGTGCAATGAGCTATGTTACTTTGGGATCCCCACCAACTCGATTTTGGACCATGACCCGGGGTTCATGGTTGCGAGGTGCAGAGTGCACCCATGACCCCCGGGTCATGGTCCTCGACGACAAAATGGCCTCCGGAAAAATACTCAAAGTGCTTCAATCTTCCCAAAACTTCGAAGTTAACACTTTCAGGCTCTGCTAATTGTAGTAGAGGTATAGCCAAGGAGAAAGCCAACTTTTCGACTTTTCGATTTTGGCATTCTACCTACTTCGATAATCAAAAGTGGGGGGTGGAGTAAAACCGATTCCCCTCTAGTGTGGTGAAAGTTGTTCGTGGGCATGAGGGGTACACTGTACAGTATGTGGGACCTTGCTCCCCCCTCGAAAAGAGGGCAAAATGGGAAGAAAAATGAGTTTTGAAACAGCAAAAATGACTCAGGAATCAAAGCT
>LS516420.1:532556-548839 GCA_900490845.1 Pristionchus japonicus | reverse complement strand
GGGGAGAGTAAGGTCGAGGGCGAGAGTGACGGGGAGTGAAGATACAAGGAGAGGCTCTCTAGATTGTGCACAATCTCTCTAGGTCCATATGGGACTAGAGAGTGCGCGAAACGAAGAGAGCTGGATCATTGGGAAGAGTGAAAGCTCGTAAAAGCAATGGGCCACGCCGAATTCGGGTTGAAAGTTGGAGGAAACGAGGCAGAATAGAGGGATGGGTCATTGCACTGCGAGTGGGAAGAGGAAAAGGATGCGTAAAGACTGTTGAAGAACAAAAATAGACGCTAAAGCGGTTTCGAAACGCTTGTGAAGTTGATGTGGTGTGCGAGGCAACCGACTTACGAGAAAGCGCAGAACCGGAGGGAACACGACGGTCCCCGGATCTCTCTAATTCGCTTCGTTGCTTTCTCTGTTGTGGTGTGTCTGTTGTGGTCAATCGTTTCGTAGACGACGAGGGCGAAATTGAGTTATTGTTCTCCGTGAGCTGCAAAAACTGTCACCTTTCAGAGTTTTGTTCATTTGAATAAGCTAAGAAACTCAACCGCGTTAGATGAGGAATGATAATGAAATCGTTACAATTGTGATGTTTCGTGTGCCCAAATGTGTTTCACAAGCTCATAAAGTTTGGAAATTTCGAGAAAGCGCCAGTATGATGATCCTGCGAAGAACAGAAAACAATTATCTTTCTGTCAAGGGTTTAGATGCTGTAACTCGGGTACGATGTATTGTAGAAATTGCATTAGGATAAACCTTTATTGACGAATTCGCAGAAAATATAAAGCAGAATCTTGAGAAAAGTGAACTATGCCTACCTGAATCTGTTAGTGTCAATGGCAATACAAAAGAACGGGCTCACTGTTACCAAAATGGTCCAGTAGGAGCCAATACGACAGTTCACAATCGTGCGAAGTAGGTTACGGTAGCTGAAGTAGGGTTACGGTATAGCATTGTACATGTGTATTTCTACAGTATTTGAGCAGGCCGGTACTCGTACAGTAAAAGGGGCAAATATCTCGAGACATTGGTGCGAACAACGACGCGGAAACACTCCCGAATAGTGAGAATATTGATCGGACTTTCTCATTTCGACGATCTCTAGTCAGAAGGAGCGAGAAAGCGTGCGAAATGGGGAGAGTCAGATCAATATTCTCGAAAAGCAAGACAAAACTACACGCGGCGAACCATGTACAGGCAACACACTCAGAGGGGGCGAATCAAAAAGATAGAAAGGGATAAGATGATCAGGCAAAGAGATAAGTCATGAATTCATGTTCAGAATCAGTAATCAGTCAGTCAGTCAGTCAGCAAAAACCAATCAGCATCATAGAGACGATATCATAACGCCCTCCTTCACTCCCAATCAAGCTCCACGATATTCGCCCTCAGCTCTCTTGTCATTCTCCTCCCGTATTCCGAGGCGCACCCGATGGATTGAGTGTGCGTCTTGCAGAGGGTCTGCAAATGTATTGTTTTGCTCCAAATCCGACGATTTCACTATTATCAATTTCTGGAGCCTCTATTTTTCACTGCATTGTGAAACACAACTCATTTGCACTACATTAGGATCTCATGATCTAAAGATTGCTCAATAGGAGGTTTTTTGCAGCCATCTCACGTCTGTCGTAGAAATGCACAGTTTTCACTGGAAAATTAGCCATGAAATCACGTACCTTCTTGCACCCATCACAATGAGCAGTGTGCTCACTGATCGACTTGCACGAGTCACAGGTGGACCGGCGCCATCTTAATTATTTAATTAATTAGCTCACTAATTTTTATTACTAATTAATTAGTTGATAAACTAATTAGTAATATAATAAATAATGGAAAATATGCGAACCTCGTCTTGTTCCTCTCCATCTTGTAGAAGTGGCCGTTCATCTGCTCGAGTTCTCTGAAATTTTGACGATTTTTTCATTCATTCAATTTTTTTTAATAACAAATGGAAGCCACCAATATCGAAGGTTCACTTTATCTTCGCTTATGAGCGAACCGTGAAACCGAGCTGAATTTGAATTGAATGTGGTTTCAGTACAGCGCAAATGAGTTTCACAGTATCTACTTGACTCTGTGATGGGGACTAGCAATGATAAGTTTCTCCCTTATTTTTTGAAAAAAAAGTTTCTCCGTCAACTGTGCCATGATCAGCGTCGCTGCTACCACAGCGCTGTCGGCTGTCAGTCTTCCCAAAACCCTTCCTTTCCTCACCTCAACTGTCCCAGATTGAGATTCGCCCCGACAACAGCTCCATAGAGAGTGGCCGGGCAGAATCGGGAGAGCTTCAGGCGGTTGAAGGTCGTCTGCTCCTCCTCGGCCAGGCGTCTGTAGTTATTGTTATTGTCTTTACCAAAAACATGAAAACTTGAAAAAACGCTTGATGCACAGCAGAAGTGAAGTGCAGTTCGGTTAGGTTTCAAAGGCACTTCGAAAGTGCGAGTAATCGAATTGAAACGATTTCTCTCGAGAATTTTACGTACAAAACGCAAAATTGAAATGATTACCTTATCAACACCACCATGGCTTCCTTGCTGATGTGATGATCATGCGCGGCGAGGAGCAGGGTAAGCACCTCGTCGGGTTTGAGCAGACTGGAAATGGATTCTGTTTTACAACATAGTATCCTTCTTCATCCACACAGTTCCAGATAGGTTTCATCGTCACTTCAAGTTTTGATGTTGAGGAGATCCTTCGATCTTCCTGCCATTCATCGTCCAACGACCAACGCTCTCGCTTCGGCAATGGATTGTCGCCAGATTCCTTACCTCAGCTTATTCGTCAGCACATACTGCTCGCACTCGTCGATCAGCCTCTCCACCTGGTACTTGTTCGCGAGGCGCAAGATGGTAGTGAAGTTGCGGACTAGAATTTATTCGGTGATCGTTGAGTTTCACGATTTGTTGAAAACGTTGACACAGAATTCAGCTGCAATTATTATACAACAGGGTTCCTTTATCTCTTGAAACAAAAAAATCATCTCTCGAGTCCCTTCCGTTTTTTGGGATCCCTTTTGCTTCAAGCTCCCTATTTTGGCCCTTTTTCTTCTTCTGAGGCCTACTCGCACAAGCACGTGGGTTCGCCGACCACTCAGACTCCTCCACTCAACACCCTAATCTCTCGCCCACTTTCAATCAGACATCTCCAGTTCTAAAGCCTTTCCACTCCAACCTGCCTCAAAATAATCACATGCGTCATAACGAGCCCACTTCCCGGTCCCGGAACTCATTATTGCTAGAGGTGTTGGGGCCCAGGCCCACTCGATCTTTGGAGTGGCTCCAACTACCAAAAGTATTGCATGCAGCACGCAATGCAGGAATCACTCAAGCATTCAGATCCTCAACTTCACTCTCATTTCCATGCTATATTCCATCTCTGATAGCCATTTATTTGACGAAGATCATGCCTGGCTGAGCAAGAGGGGGATGCACGATCACTCAAGCATTCCCGACTTTCCTGAGCCATTTATCATAACGGAGCGAATGTCTGGTAAAATTATTGCAATGTTTTCCGGTCCCTCCGCTCAAAACACGTGGTGTTCTCAGCTGATGTGGAATTGTGGAAAAACATCATGCTAATTTTTGAAATGTTCCCTCAGATGGCGCGCACAAACATGGTTCTCAGCCGATTCGGAGTGTGGAGTTTCAGAGAGACCTCGGAATCTAAGTGGTTATACGAGAAGAAGAAGAAGGCAATTAATGGAAAGCATGTGAGGTTCTCAGCTGATACAGAATGGCAGAGAGTGGGGAGAGAGAATTGAGGAGAGGTCCAATATGGCAAAACAAGCACAGTCCGCTGAGCAAGCTAATCAAATCTGTTGCGTGGTCAGACTCGATCCTTTCCCTCAAGTCGTGTCTGACTCTCTCAACTTCCTCCTGATCTCTCGCCCTGTCTGACCATCAACATGAGAACTGCTGAGGGAACCGCGAGTCCGAGGAGCAAAGATTCTTAGAAGAGCAACACCCTTTAGAGCAAAACAGAGTGGGTGGATGCGATTTATGAACCCACGCGCAAAGTTCAGGAATGGAACTAATTCGAAGATCGTGTTGAGTTTCACCGGTTTCTCAAGATATGAAAACAACAGAATGATCAATCATTTCACACAGCGTAGAACAACAAACTTAACAATCTGTGTATACGGTAGAACGTGGTGTGTTTTCTGAATTCTTCACAGAAGATTTATCTACAACGTTTGAACCCTTTGACTCGGTGTAAAAACATCATAGAACCTCAAGATAAATGGGCGCCCTGTTGAGTTCCCAACAGCTGTTCACTTCCGTTTTCTCGCCGGGTGTTTGAGAACCGGGAGGATGTCCGGGCTTTGGTCCCTTCCCTTCTATTCAATGAACTGGGAGATTTCCCGGTTTCCTATTTTCCGGCTCCGAACTTGCAAGATGAACCAACAGAAGAACAGAGATGAGTGCAAAGCCCACGCGATCTCTTTTTTCACACTCAGAATCACGAGAGCGCTCTGGATCTCTCGGAACGGTTTTTTGCAAGGAAAGTGCAAATAGATAGGCTTTCTAAAGTGATGAAGTCCCTAACTTCAAGAGGATTGTTTATGAGACGAGTGAGATAATGGAATGTGACTGGTCTCGATGTTCGGTTGAGCTTCTCAGGGAGATCAAGTCACAAGAGGCGACAAGATGCGACAGTTACCCGTGGACATTGTTGAACAACCAACTCCAAGCTCGGGGGCGATCAACTTGGATACGGTATAATACTATAACCTCTCAAATTGGATCCTTGATCACATTCGGAAAACCACATTGCTCACATTCTCAATTTAATCAAGGCAACTCATTTGTATGATGAGCCATAATCTTGAAAATGATACCCTCAACCAACCTGAAATCACGCTCGGATCGTTGATCGCCTTCAGAAACACATCGACATCCGCGCTCTTCTCATCGACGATCTCTCGGGACAGTTCCATCTTGTCGAAATCCTGGAAAATGATCTTTGATCTTTGATCTTTGATAATTGATCTTTGATCTTCAATTTCTCTTCAAATTGTGTGAGGATTGAGAACAGGTTCCCTCAATTCGTGTGATCTATGCATATTTCATCGCTGCTTCAAGTCGCTCAACTTCGTGAACGGGATAGTGGAATGGAGTTCCCTTTTTTTCCAAAAAATACAAAAATAATCAATTCTCGGTGTTCTTGGGAGGAATGAATGAGATTTTGTAGTTCGTATTGTTTTCCAGTTCCAAATGCTTGAGCTATTTTGGGGGGGGGGGGGTGTGAGAGGGATATTGCGCTGTCGCCGCTAAGATGGGTTGAAACAGTGAGAGAAAGATGGGAAAAGGGATGCGATCACAGCCAACGTCGCGCTCGTAAATCTTCCCCGATCATGGGTTTTGCTCGCAAGGGAGGGTGAGTTCCATGGATATCATGTGCTTTTTTTTAGATAGATAGATAGATATGTTTCACAGCTCTTTCAAGTTTCGTGGAACGCGAATGAAGTAGTGGTGGTAGCATTGGCTGTGGAGGTGAAAAAATCAAAACAAATAGCAATCTGATTCAAGGTGACGGTAGGAATACGGTACCTTTCCATAGCACATAATGCTGAAGATGGGCGACATCTTCTTCATGCACTCCGAATCAATAAGATACTTTCGGATATGTTTCATCACACGTTCAAATCACGAAGCTCACCAAATAGACAGTGGAAGATGCATTTGCGGCGGTTACCAACGAATCAATAACTATCGCAAACTGAGGATTACGGTACCTTCCCGTAGCACATAATGCTGAAGATGGTCAACATCTCACATATGTCAGATACGTTTCAACGCTCATTCAAACTGTGATAACTAGCGAGAAAGACAGACACTCTGGGTCAGTTAAAAGATTTTTAACAACTAATAGCGATCGCAAACTGAGGATTACGGTACCTTCCCGTAGCACATAATGCTGAAGATCGGGGACATCTTCTTCATGCACTCGGAATCAATGAGGAACGTCTCGCGCTGCACGATGATCTTGAAGGGCCGATCCAGCTTGATGGGGGACTGCAAGAGAGAGAGAGAGTTGTTTCGACATGATCCTCACTCATTATTGGGCTTTTTTCACAAGATGTAGTCAGAAAGTTCCAATTTTCTGTTACTCTCACAGTGAATTCATGAAAAGGTTCAAACGCTCGATAAAGTACCTCCATCGCACTCGTCGGCGAACTCGGAGCATTTGATCCAGAGGGAAGGGACGCAGGGGGCAGGCAGCTCGGCGGCTCGGGGATGAGGATGTCGGTGCCCATGTCTGGAGAAGGATACGGTAGGATACGGTAGGGATATGGTAGGAGTACGGTAGGGTACGGTAGAGATCAATCGACTACTGATGAGAAAGAAGACACGAACGAAAAAGCACGCGACAGAAAACAGTATAGTGGCATTTTCAGCGAGAATGGCAGACCGGAGAAGGTGAGATGAGAAGGGAAGGCTATTTATGACTGGGTGATATTGAGAAAGCATAGGAAAGTGGACTCTGTAATGACTACTGATAAGGATGAAAATGGACAAGCTTGGAAGATAATGAGAAGGGGCCGCACAGTGGATTCGAGAATTCACAAGATAAGAACGCTTCAGAGCATGAGAAGTAATAGAAAAGTGGACTCTGCAGTGGCTACTGATAAGGACCCTAAAGGAAAAACAAGAAAGATGATGAGAACAAAACGTAAACTGGAGAAGCGATTGGTAGTGAAAACCATTGAGAGAATTAGGATGCGGCTGGCTATGAAATTTATTCTCGATTTGATGAACCTGTGAAGTTCATTCGAACGTGGTAGATCAGGTTGATCAGATGTGTTCCACTTGCGCAATCCCGTTGTTCAAATACGCTACACAGCTTCATGAAGTCACGCATTGTTCCAATTATTCAATAAGATCGATCTACGCAGAACAAACTCAAATCTAATTCAAGGCAACTAGGCTTATGCCAGAATATGAGAATTTTAACCAAAATAGCTGCTACAGTGATCTCAATGAATGAATGATTTAGTCACGCCTGTCACGCCTGACCAAAGATGAGAGGACAAGAGGTAATGAGGAGATGAGAGAGAAGAGAAAAGAGAGCGAACGACCTTTTCACACCTCTTTACAGCTTTTGACGTCAAAGCCGCGCGGCGCAAGGTAAAGAGAGGGGAGGAATTTGAAAAAAGGGGGGTAGCCAAACTATTTGCAACGAACCTGAGCGCTTGTGTATTGCTAGTCAATGACTCTCTTGGAAGACCATCTATATGCTAATCTGCAGACCATTAGTATGCATTGGCGCTGCATAAATGGCCAATATAACTCAAAACGGCGCAAAACGCGGAAGGAAATCCGAGACGTTTGTCGTAAACATCGCTCTTATTCCCAAACCCAAACAAGAGTAGGTCCCACAATGGTCGTTTTCGGGTGATGTAATGGGCACTTTGCCTGCGTTCTAAGACGGAAAGACAGAACTGAAATGGGCTCGAAGTGGAGGCTACAGTAGCGAAATGCATGCAATGAGATGAAATTGAGAAGCACATCATTTTCGGCTGAGTTGATGGGATGATCTGGATAAGGAGGCTTAGAATCGGGGATCTAAAGGAGGACATAATCAGCTAAAAGATCGGAAAGAGGGATTGCGAGGGTGACAAAAGAAAACAACTTGATTGGGGATCTGAGGATCATCATTACAAAAATTCAGGCAGCTAGCGCAAATGAGTACGTGAAAATTGGTGAGTACAAAGGTATCATGCAGGAAAAGAGAAGCCCTGGAGAGAATAGAGAAGGGATCGAGAGATTTGCGAGGGAGTCTGTGGCTCTCTGGTAAATTGTGCGATCACTCAAAAATCATTCAGCCAGCTAATGCGAGCCGGAAGTTATTGTAAGTGTCCATGGTACGGGTGGGGGTTCTGGGCAGTAATGGGCTGATTCGATAAATAATGGTTCGACTCTCTCCTTTCCAAATGCTCTATCGGGTATGGGTTTGAGTGGGTGGAGCTGGGTAGGAAGCAGCAAAGGATGCACATCAGCATCATTTTGCACATTAATCCCTCTCCTAATTGGCAAATTGTTTTCCTCGAGTAAGATGGGTGGAGACGGTTTGTGGGGGCGTTACAGCAATGGGGAGAAGTGATTTCTGCATTGCACGATAATTTCCCAATTCACCTATTCTACCAAATTGTTGTGCATTTGGGTGGGAATGGTAAAGAGAGACGGTTTGTGTGGGTGGAACAGAGAGAAGTGATTTCTGCAATGCAAGGGAAGCGAAGAGAATACTGCTGTCTATTAGCAGAGAGAGCCACCCGAGAGGAGGAGGGGAGTGAAGGGTTAGAGTGGCTACGAGTTAGAGGGAAGAAGGGGAAGGAGGGGAGGGAACATCACTCAACCTCTTCCCTCCCCTTCTCTTCCATCTCCTGAGCCCCTGGTCTGGGTCTCTTCGTTTCCCGTGGTCTCTAGGTGCTCATGGATTGCGAAAGTTGAAGCGAAAAGGGGAGAGCTCTTCCCTGCTCCTCATGATCAGTTGACGGGCAGCCAATGCGGCAGAGTAGGCAAAAGTGTGAGGTTGTGCTCCCCTCCGTTCTTTCTCATGCTGATTTTCCGAGACACAGGGTGAGACAGTGTGTAAAATTGAGAGTTTCACACTCTTTCTCGAGAGAACTCGCCACACTTTGTCAGCCTTAGCACAATTTCTTTGTTCTAGCGCCCGAGAAAGAGGGAACAGGGAAGCAATCACAGCTTTGGCGCCGGTGTAAAGAGAGTTTGGACAGAGTTTCTCTCGCCGGAGAAAGAACCCGCGTAATGATGAGAGCTTTGGTGGTTTTCCGCTCTTTTTGTAAAGAAGGAACCACAAAACAAGAGAGGTTGTGTCTTTCGAGAAGTGTTTCCGCTTCTTTTCTTCACAACTACTCGGAACGGAACAGAAACTGCCGCTTTTGTGTCGATATAGCAGAGCGGATGAGCAAACTAACAGAGCTCACAGTTGATCAAATGGAGAGTTCACGAGTTCAAAGAGCGGTGATCTGCGACTTTGGGTAAAAGGCGCAGTTTTCATATGAAAAGCCAGGTTTACAGTATCGAAACATAAGCGATCTATTTCCACCCATCAACTAGCTCGAGGGCGAGGATTGAGGATTCACTGTTTATCTTTTCCTGAGTTCACGAGGTGAAAGTTTACGCGGTCGCGAGTGATCTATCAACATTCAGAAGATTCAGAAGATTCAGATGCTCGCGACTAGAAAGCGTGTACATGTAGAGAGGTTCTGTGATCCCCGCATCTAACACGATTTATGACTCGCTAACGCGGTTAGGGAAAGCAAGCGAGATTATGGAATCTGATGTTTTGACTCGGGCGGGCAATGATTCGATGTTTTGATATGATTTCTGCTCGAAAATATTAGCTAAGATGAGTGAGATAGCAAGAACACTGCGAGGAGACACTATCCATTTCTATTAGTCACGTGGAGAGATCATTGCAGTACCCATAACACTCGAAAGACGCAGTAAAGTGTTGTCACTGATAGCTCTTGCTGTTCTGCACATTGTTCTGTCTGTCTCAGTTCCACACGCGCTCTTTCGCTACTCTCACCGACTAGAGTAGAAGAAGAGTTGAGAGGGATAGGCAATAATTATCGTTTCTGTTCTGCAGAGTATGAAGAGCAGTGATAGTCTGGCTCTCTCACAATTCACCACACTCAATCGCTATGTCTAACCAGTGAGAGACAATAGAGAAGTAAGAGGTCCAGACAATAGCTGTCTCTTCTTACTCTGCAGTGTGGCAGTGATACCGTTTGTCTAGCGCAGCAGTAACGCGAGAAAAAGTTTGGCAGAGAGAGAGAGAAAGATAAGCTCAGCACAAACCGATGATAGTAATGAAACTCTCCACCAAAATGAGCCAAAATGTTCAATGCCAAGGACGAGTGCTTGCAAGCGGCGCAGCGAAAATCGGGCGCGGTTTTTGGAACGCGACATCATCAAAGTAAAATTTCAAGAAATAAGATGTAGTGACGAAAACCCTCGTTTAGAACGCGAGAAATAATAGCGCTGACATTCTTAAACGATTTCTTTGTTATATCGCCTAGAAGTAAACAGCGCAATCACCTTTTTGCACGGGTTCAAAGGAGAAATAATAGCGCTGACGTTTGCAAAGGTTCCGAGCGAATTCGAAATGGAAGGCCGAAAAGAGAAAATGGGCGCGAAAATTGCCTGCTACTTTATGCATGGCCGCCGGGCGTTTAGGGAGACGAAGAGACGAATGATCAGGCGAGAAAATGAATGATTCAGGAGGCATGGAAGGTGTCCGGTAAGCGAGTGTGAAATAATACTGTTTGCAGTAGCACTGGATTACGGTCAGGCGATAAAATGAATAATTCTGTAGGAAAGGACGGTGTGACTCAGTGCAGTCAGCACAATCCTAAAGAAGATCTTGTGAAAGTCAGTCAATCTAGTCGAACATCTCGAAAATACGATCACTGAAGTGTTTTCGAAAACGGAAGGAAAGGTGAAGGGGGAGACTCGCGTCGACTCAAAGGAGAAAAAGTGCGGAGGGGATGAGAAGGGAGGTAAGTGATCGCGAGATGTGAGAAAGTTAGAGAAAGAAGGGATCCAGAGAGGGAAAAAGAGGAAAAGAGGAAAAAGAGGGAGAAAAGAGACTTCGAGAGTCTTCCGATCGCTCTAGTGAGTAAGAGGCGATTGATCAAGACACTATCTCATCCGATGAGATGAGTTTCACGCAATCTGTAAATCGAGTACCTTGCAATTTGGATGATACAGCCGAGATACAATACTAAAATCGTTATGCGAGTGCCTCATGTAACCGAAAGAACGAGTATGGGGTATCGGCTTCAGTCAGAGAGGAGGTCACTTTCTCTCTCTCTCGCTTTTACACGCTCTTTCGTCGGTCAGAAAGCGAGATAGAACACGAATCAAGGAGACTCAGTGATTGACTGAACGTATTGAGGAGGAGGAGGAGGAAGAAACTCAAGACGAATGCTTTCGCTCGCGAACAAAGAAGAAGTGGAAATATCAGCTCTCTCGCAGTAAAGTCAGCTGGCGGGAGGAGCGAGAGCGGGGGTCTGAGGTCTAACGAGAATAACAGAGAGAATGTGCGAAAATCAATGTTTTCGGGGGGCCTCATAGTGCCTCGAGCGATCAACAATCAAGATCACTCTATGTCTCTCTATTTCTCATGATCTATTACCAAGTCTGATCATCGAAAGGTAGGCGGAATGCGAAAAGTGGAGCAATAGACACTAAGATCACCGTGATTTATCATCGAGACAAAGACGAGACGGAGGCAATAACTGAGATCACTGAAAATAACAACTATTCCTCTCGTTTTCTGATTACTGAAGCACGTGAAAGCTAGATGAGCAACTAATTACTCCGTCACCAAAGAATATTGCCAGTAGGAACGCTAACAATCTCGCAAAGAGGAAATAATCCGATGAGACCACAGAGCGGTGCATTCAAGCAACGGCGAGCATCTCTCCATACGACTCACTCTTTCGCCGGTGAGACAGAGTGAGGGATTTTGTGTATTGGGAGCTTGAACCACATGATTATGGTTAGACGCAATTAAACTTATTCGCAGAGGCAATACCTAGCAAGCGAAGCGATTAGACTGTTTGGAACAGTCGCCGGAGTAACTGATTCGATCAAATTACTCAGGATTCTGTCACATTTGCAGAACCGAAATTCCAGACAAACAACTAATCATCCAATTTCCTGTACGAGTGGTTTCGCGAAAACAGTTCCATGGAACTGATTATCGCATCACTCGTTCATTCATTCATAACAATTTTGTCCAGCAAATGGAGCCAAATGCAAAATATTTCGAAATTAAGCATGATTTCATACATCTTTCATCCTGTCTAGTCGGATGTCTGGGCAAAAACACGGCGAAACGTTGCGAGAAGAAAGAAGAAAAGCGAGCGTAAAGTAGGCGAAAAAAGGGATGAATCGCCTCGTTTCTCGCTTCGCGAATCACGTGGTGCGATGAAATCACCAGAGGGCGAATCGTTCTTCGCTCTCTCAATTTCACGTGCTCTCTCACACTGTCTGACAGTTGAGACTCTCGAGTTCGCATGATCTCTTGCTGATCAGAGTAGTAGAAGAAAAACCAATAAACAGATCCGAATCACTGACACATCGCTAGCATAAACGACGAAATGATTGTGTTTTTCGTTACTGCAAGCTATTCCGCCTACTCGTAGAGTCCTGACACTACACCAGATAAATCGGGATGGCTCTTCTGATTCAAACGCTTTCTCGTCTCTGTACGCAGAATGAGTAAGTAGTAAAGCTTAAGCCATCAATATATAGCAGGGACTCGAACCTGTGAGAGATCCCGTAGAGCGAAGACGACAGTCGCAAACAAAACAAATATCAGAAACAGACGCAAAGGCGCTTAGCAGTGTCACGCGAGTATAACACTGGAATTTCTGGAGATAAAAGTGATTAAAGCGATAAGAAATGTCATCCGAAGTGGTCACTCTCCATACGGAATAGTCTTTAGCTGATCAGATAAAGCGAGAGAGGACGTTGAATGAAAGAGAAGCAGATCAGACGAATCACCTCAATACTCTAGTACTGATCAGATTGGACGAGAGAGCGCATGAAATGGAGAGAGTTTGAGCCCGATCAGACGATGTCTTGCAGTGTAGGCTACACAATGACCATCAGAACCGATAAGGATTCCAAAAAGCGACGGATTAGAGGGCCGGTTCGGTATTTCCCGGCTCTAGCAAAAAGTAGTAGAAATGCTTTGAAGTCGCCCGAGCAACTCTCTTTTTCTAGTTCCCTTTTCAGACCTGAACTAGACGGGAACAACACTCTAGGGCACCATTGGAGACGTGAACAGACGGATTCATTGACTCCCGATTGATGCTCAATGCTTCAAGATCTTTCTCTGGCTAGAGAGAAGGAGAGAGAATGGGAAAATGAGAGATCAGGAACAATGGGAGTGCAGATGCACTGAAAGAGAAGGAGGAAGTGGGACTCAGGCGAGATTTGGCATGTTAGCGACGAATAATGTGACAGATGAAGAGCATAAGCGAAGAAAAAGATCTCGACAGGTAGTTCACGGTGCAATTGGAAACGTGAACAGATGGACGGAGGGAGAGGAAGTGGGTCTGGCTTGAATTGGCAAACTCAAAAATCAGTTTGAGCGGTGAGTGACAAATGAAGTGGATTAGCAGATTGACGACTCTTTTCGAGTATTCAGTATTCTTTCGGTTTGGAAATTCGGTCCACATGCGATCAATCTAGATCTGTCTCGTCCGAATAGTAGATGCAATGAAACATATTAGACCAACTTCGGAAACATACAAATAGACGAGAAGGAAGAGGAGGAATAGGCCCACCGGCGAGAAATCGGAGATTCATAAATGAGTTTGATCGGAGTGACATATGAATTGGATTGCAGATGGAAGGAACTCCTTTCGCATTTTCACTATTGTTTTGATTTTGTAACGGATGTCGTCATGCTATCGATCAAGGACAATCCCTTCGGTTTAGTTGTAGCTATGAAGCATATTGGAACACCAAGGTCAGAATAATCAAAGTAGAAGAAAAGGAAGAACGAGGAAATGGGTCTGACGAGAATAGGCAGACGCATAAATCAGTATGAAGACTGAAAAAGGGAGATTAGCAGATGGAAAAAAAGGATCTTTCCTTATTTATGTTTGAAACTGATAGATTGCTGGAATCATCACTTTAGCAATGTTCGCCAGTGATAAAAGGAAAGAGAAAGGAGTGGTTGAAATGCATGGATGGCTGTCTCATCCCGCCGAATAAGGAATGGAAGCCGAATGAACGGATTAGGATCGTTTCCTTCCCTGGCATGAAATCATCAATAAATAAGTGACTGAAACGTTCTGATTGGTGCATTCGCTTCAACTAGGGATGGTGTGTGCTGTAATAAAATCGAGAGCTCCGAGGCTTGTAGTGCGCTACTCCAAGTTCACTACATGTGGAGTAGGGAAGGCAAAAACTGTCCAAGCGACTGTCTGAGACAGTCGACTGTCCGAAGTTTTAGGACAGTCGACTGTCTCGGACAGTCTACTGTCCGAACTTTATAATGCATTAATATATACTGTGTGCATTAATACATAGTTGATACCGTTTTCTTTCTTCCTCTCTCGATTTCACAAAAACTCTCAAAATATCCGCAGCCATTCTCCGACTGTTATCAATATTTTAAAAGTCAAACTTTTCACCAGCGATAGCTTGCGGAACAGCCGCTAAAAGTTTGGGACAGTCGACTGTCCGAGAGGAGAGAGATCATTCCTCACTCGGACTCATTCCTGTCTCTCGATCGCGAGCGAAGCTGTTCTCTCGGACAATTTTTGCCATCCCTAATGTGGAGACTGTGAAGGCTACGAATCTCGAAGAATCAGACCTTGATGCATTAAATATTTTATGTAGATGATTATGAGCATTGGTATGCGAACGGTGAAAATGCGGGCTGGAGCGGGGAGGTGAACATATGGAGATCAATGTGAAGATCGGTACCGAATCTGATATGTGTGGGCGTTAATACATTAGTAGCAAATTCCATCAATTGTTCCTCATTTTGTATGTGTTTCGTATGCATTATGGTTAGTTCAAAGTACACTTGGGAAAAGAGATAATTAGTCTAAAGATATGAGGCGTTCAAAGTGTACGAATTGTATGTGTGCTTGGCGCAGCCTTGACAGATAGGCGCGAGTATGGGGAAGGTTGGGCGGACGGGAGATCAGTAGAGACGTTGAAGTAATCAGTAATGAAAGGCTCCAGTTTGTGAGCGCTTGCATCAGTAACGACGCGAAGTATGCACGTTGACACAGACCGTAATCAGATCGATCTGACTTGCCTGCAATTAGGTCTATTATTGATCGCTAAAAACGATTATTGTGTTTATTGTCAGATTGTTGTATATCGCGCATTTAAATAAGTAGCGATAAAGATATGACAAGATAAAAGAAGTATCGAATACGATTTCACTTTCACCTTCGATCCGCCGGGAATGTTGTGGCAGGGGTTCCTCAGATGCTTGTAGAATCTCTCAACCGACGTGAACTTCCAGCTGCACTTCCAGCAGTAGAAAACCTTATATTGGGCTGATTTATCTTAAAAATGGATCCCCGTAAACCGCCGTGTGTTAGACCGCTAATTATACGGAGAGATAAACGTGATTTTATCCTGAGAACTAACCTGGCCGTGCTTGAGGTGCTTATCAAGTTCTTTGAACAGCGCTTGACCATCCTTTCCCTGAAACAATTTTTTTAGCTAAACTTGAACAGAAAAAAATTTGAACAATAAAGATGGATTTTCCAACCTTCATTCTCTCCATAATCTTGGGAAGAGCGTAAGCGAATGAGTCTACGTTCGGGTCAGGTTCTTTCGCTGAAAATGTGCATTTTTGTTCTTGACAAAGCATTTTAGTTGAACGATTTTCAGAGTATTATTTTTTTTCCTTTGCACTCTCTCAGTTGCCTCGACTGAAACGAACTTTTTTTTCAATATTCCGTTTCTTATCTCTATTTAGACGGGGTTTTTTGAAAAAAACAAGATCATTTTGACGATTTTTTCCGATTTTTGAAAACATGACTAAAGCCTCACTCATCAATGGCAAATTGTTCATTCCGTACCCGATTCAACGACTTTGTAATCGCCAAAGATCCTCGCTTCGTACTTGTTGGCTATTTCCACGAGGAAATACTTCTTCGGAAAGCAATTGTCATCTGGTTTCGGGAGTGCATAGTTCGTCCTGGAAGGAATGCAGTAGAGTGCGAAATACGGGTAGTCGACTCTTAAATTCGCACACTCTCTCCAAGGTCGGAAGACCAAGAGAGTGTTCGCTCTAGATAGCAGGATGCGCGTTGATGCAACAACGTGCTAAAGCTATGAAGTGGATAGCGAACGACCAAACAACATCGATCGAATACCAGAGATGATGGCTAGTCTAACGAGTTACGTTATGTTGCAAGAGTACGACATACGGACAACCGTTTCACGATTTCAAGCACGCTCTGGTTTCTCTGAGCGGTGAGAGACAATGTGTAGTGAAGTGATGTTTTCGAACTCTCGTTACAAATGAGCTCAGGAGGAGACAACTCAAGAGCTAGTAGACTCACTTCACTAGAGGGGCGGTGAACTGCGAGAGCAGGCTGTCGTGCAACTACTTGTGATACATATGTGAAGGCGAAGTAACCCAGTTACAATGGATTCGTTGAGTAGCGAATCGGGCTCTGCGATAAAAACGAAAACTGGCCGACTCACTTCACTAGCGGGGCGGTGAACTGCGAGAGCAGGCTGTCGTGCAACTACTTGTGATACATATGT
>LS516420.1:513900-529786 GCA_900490845.1 Pristionchus japonicus | reverse complement strand
CTCACTTCACTAGCGGGGCGGTGAACTGCGAGAGCAGGCTGTCGTGCAACTACTTGTGATACATATGTGAAGGCGAAGTAACCCAGTTACAATGGATTCGTTGAGTAGCGAATCGGGCTCTGCGATAAAAACGAAAACTGGCCGACTCACTTCACTAGAGGGGCGGTGAACTGTGAGAGTAGGGAGTCGTGAACTCTGCAAATTATTATTATAATAAAGGTAAAAGTAAAAGGTAAAGGAATCTCGTTATTCAAGTCACACGAAGTCCCGCGAGACAACCCTGCTAGGTCCCAAACCTCTTCTTCGGATCCACTTTAAATCGTGATTTCATAATAAAAATTACATTCATTTGCATTACAAACAAAACACTACATTTATAGCTATTTTTAATATATTTTTTCACGGAATCAGCGGAACTTATATTTTCCTTTTTCTCTCAATTATTATCTGAACAGCTCACGTCAGGGTCAGATTGAGCGAGAGATGGTTGAGAATGGTGCTCGCGTCCTGGTAGGTCGAGTACTTCTTGCCCATGTTCGCCTGAGATATTTATTTGATTATTAAAAAATATTCGAGTGATTTCACAGTTATCTGGAACATGCCTCTGTGTTAGATTGCCTACCTTATGATCAAATAGATCTAACCTTGACATGATATCACGCCTGTCACGAGAGAATCGAGCTGACCATGGGAATTGAGCGAATATCACAGAATGAGTTAGCATTGGTTTTGGGCACCTCTAGGCATGTCCTAGCATCCCCCAAAGTCCCATTGTCATAACTTCATTCTGGGGCTCCCTACATCGGGTCGCTTATCTGGTGCCTCAACTTTGACCGCGATTATCTCGGTCCCAGAGCGTTTTTATAAAAAAATGTCGCAAGTATAACCACCATTCATTTTCCGAGCTCTTTCGATCTACACAAACCAGAAGTCAAGAAATCGACTCTAAACAGCGCTACACTTCATTATGATTAACTCAAAAATTTAGGACAAGCGGGCGCTCTTCTTGAACTATGTTGTGCGTCTGATTGAGAGCTTTCGAATGGATTTTAATGAAGAAAAAATAGTTACCTTCACGGAAGTTACGCCAGGTAACGTTTTTGACTTGATTTGAAGTCATTTCGTACCGCACCGCGCACTCGGAATGGAATGAAACATATCATTCTCTCCCGTCTTCATTCCATTTCGCGCGCGATAAAGCGCGCGGTGCGGTATGAAATGACTTCAAATTAACTCAAAAGTGTGAACGAGCATATCTTCCGTGAAGGTAACTATTTTTTCTTCATTAAAAATCCATTCGAAAGATCTCAATCTGACGCACAACATATTTCAAGAAGAGCGCCCGCTTTTCCTAAATTTTTGAGTTATTCATCCTGAAGTGTAGCGCTGTTTAGAGTCAATTTCTTGACTTCTGGCTTGTGTAGATCGAAAGAGCTCGGAAAATGAATGGTGGTTACACTTTGGACATTTTTTCATAAAAACGCTCTGGGACCGAGATAATCGCGGTCAAAGTTGAGGCACCAGGTAAGCGACCCGATGTAGGGAGCCCCAGAATGAAGTTATGACAATGGGACTTTGGGGGATGCTAGGACATGCCTAGAGGTGCCCAAAACCAATGCTAACTCATTCTGTGATATTCGCTCCATTCCCAAGAATTGTTATTCTAGCTCGATTCTCTCGTGATAAGCGTGATATGAAGCATTTATTCACAAGCATTCACAAGAAACTAGAGCAGCTCCTCGGTTTGTTTCGAGGGTCAACTCACCTTAGCCACTGCTAGGCACCTCTTCGCGTGGCCTTCCTGTGGTCCGTAGAAGTGGAAGAGAAACTGTTCCAGATTGTATTGAAGATGCTCGCACAGTGAGCAGTAGAAGTACTGAAAACTGAATTTAGGGAATCTGATTTCATTGACTTGCTCTAGCCTATTTCGAGATGGTGTTACTTAGGCGATGTTTTGAGTCTCACGACAAGATACTGACATCGGTGCCCCTGATTCGCTGCAGCACTTCATATGCAATCATCTACACTCGCTCATGAGCCCTAACACTATAGAGACACCTCAGTTAAGGATGTTTTTTAAGCGTTGCTTAGAGCAAAACTCACATCAATGACCTTGATTCGCTGCAGAACTTCATACGCAATCAGCTCGCTGAGTTGCTGCATCCACGGTTTTTTGAGGTTGGAATCCATCCAGTAGAGACAGGTCGCCACTGCAAAGAGAAGGAAACTCAGGATCAAAGTATGCCAAGATCTTTTTCATCCAAATGCCATACGTTTGACAATGGAATGTAATAGTCTGTACAAGGAACAACGGCGCACTGCTTTACTTCCCGAAAGAATGGATGAGTTCACTTATTCCTGATATGAGATTGCCTAATGCTCGATTGGTGGTCAGGCATCGATTGGATTAGACACCAAGATATGAAGATGAGAAGCACCGCTTACTCTTCACAAAGACTCTTCGCTCTTTCATGGATGCAAGTGACTCTTCACTTCTCTACTTCCATCGTACGATTGGTTGAGTTTCACTCAATCATGAATTTTGCCTAGCGCTGGGTTGGTGGCAAGGGAAAAGTGGAGAAACACCGCTTACTCTTTACAAACGTATCCTCGGGCATCGGGTGTGACCTGTACCCCTTGGTCAGCAGGACGACAGACTCATAGAAGGCATCGCCGAACTTCTTGCCCATCTTAATGAATTGGTTGATAAAGATATCGATTGAATATTGAACTTCACCTTCAGACAATCCATCCATATGTCCTTCGACATCTTCTGGGGCTGAAATTATCAATTTTGTTTCCAAATACACATTCGAACACACCTTGACAGGTTTCTTGAAGAATTCCTCCAGATTTAGCTCCGGAATCTGCAAAAATGCAATTGTAGAGAATGAAAAATGAAAAAAATTCAAAATCACCTCATCACTGTTCATCGCCACAATAATTTGCTGCTCAGTTAGCTTTGCTCCCCGATTTTCCTTGTCCTCGATCGTCATGCCCGTCATGTTGACCTGCAAGGAATTTTATAACTGTGAAAACTTGATAGATACGGTAGTTTGGCGGGTCACAATATTGCAAGCGGCAAATTTCTGCAGAGGCAACATAAATGGTAAAGTATGTTTATTTCGAGCTTATCTAACAACGGTAAGCCGGTCCACACTCTGGTAGTTCTCTTGAACGGTTACGGCTACGGTAGTTCGGTGGGTCACCGACCGTAGCATCCTTGACATATCCGGCCATCTTCTCCTTCCAGATCTCGTTCGCTCTGATCATCTTCGCCCGCATCATCCGCTTCATCGCGGGTACGTTCTGCTCTGCAGCAAAGTCCATCATTTTCGCTTTTGTTGCAGCGAAAGTGGCGGGGTCGAGCAGCTTGACCAGCTCGATAATCTCCTGGAATGCTGTTAATAACCAATTATGGCACTAGGTCGGAAGAGAACATTCGGGTGATTATCTACCGGATCATCGTTCGAATTCTCTCGTCCAACGTAGTGCTCTAATTATTGGCGAACCAGTACCATGACGGAGTCGGAAATCCGTCTAAGGGAGTGAACAACTGAGGATATCGTGCAAATTCGCCACACTAACTTCTTCTATCCCCTCTTACAATTACTAGGAATCGAAATCACCCACCGTCATCAGATTCTGGATGCGCTCCTCGCCCGTTGGCGGAGGCGAATCAGATGATCCCGCGAGCGCGCTTTCGTCCTCGATGAAGGCTGGAAAGGAGTACGTAAAGCCTGATCGGACCCTCTCTTTCGTCGCATGACTACACAAAAAAAGCTCTGCTAGCATCTTTTTAGCTACAAGGATGCAGCTTTAAATTCCAGAAAATGCAAAACTTGTGCAATTTTGAATGCGAATCCCCCCCGTACTACTCACCCATGTCCTCTTCCTCCTGGTCCATCGGGCCCAAATCCAAACACCCGACCTTGGGCACGAAGACGCCGACAGTTTCAAGAGCCTGGAAGACGGAGTCGGCATTAGACTTTCGTCCTTGGACCGAATAGGAGTGCTTAGGAGTGCAATACAAAGTAGATTATCGTTTTGACTCTAGGCTCAAAGATCCTTAACGCAAGGGCGAATTACCTTCTCCAATTCCTCCAGCTCTTCCTTGATCTGGATGATGTTGGCACCCTCGGTTACCCGTAGATGGCTGGTATCCATCACTGAGTAGGTATCTTGATTTTGAGGTGAGAAAATGGATGGGTCTGGACAACGAAGAAAGATGTATTCCGACTAATGATTGAGGTGAAACGTCACGCCCAATGCGGCAAAGCGACAAAGACGAAGAAAATGGAACTAAAGAGTTCCCGCGTTCCCGCGTTGCGCAACGCAACGCGCGAAGCAACGCGGCTCAACTCCACTGAGTCAGATTTGTGTTCCATTAAGTGGAAAAAGAAGTTTTGGAATTTTTTATCAAACTCACAGAGTGATCCGCGGGGATTGAACTCTCATCATTTCCTCTTATTTCTTTGGGCATGTTGACGCTGTGAAAGTGCTAAAGTGAGAGCGCAATGAGTGACTGAGATCATGTTCTATCCTCTGCTATCCCACTCCTTCCTATAGACGGTCATATCGTCATTGATTTGATCGTCAAAAAGGTAATGGAATGAATAAAGCAACAGCAACGTTTAGTGTACAAGAGACATTCCATCCATTTCCTTGCGGTATGACAGCTTTATTCTTCAAATTGACAAAAATTCATCTCAGTACATTTCTTTCTCCTCAGTGGCACGGTACGAGAAGTCAATGATCAAGTAGTCTAAATAATGGAAACATGCATCATGGATCACAAATATTGAATTCCGTATGAACATTATTATTTGATCGATCGATTCGACTAACACGAATCACTGAAACAAAAGATCACAGAATGACCGATTTTAGATAAAAACTCGTCTTCTCTGTTACGAAATTGAACCGCATTCCTCTCATGTTTTCGGGCATTCCCAGAATGCACCGTTCATGCGAATGAATGGCAAATCCATTGTATTCTCCATTGCTATAAGACAACCGAAGACGGACGCTGATTCATCTACTGATTCATCCCAGCTTCCCCTCGCTGCTCTTCCTTACTTCTCTCCTTCCTTCTCCTCATTCAATCCTCGACGACTATCTGAATTGAATTTCTCTTTTTCCATTTTCCTTTGTTCCCGTACGAAACCACTTTCCACATCCCTATATTTTCAGTTTGAGCAATCTACACTTGCTCTCACCAACTTCATAGTAAAGGTTTCAATCAACGATTTCAAGCGAATCTGAGAAGGTGATCACCGTTTTATTTTCATCAACATCTTTTCAGAAAATGGAAAAATGGAAAATGCAGTAAAAATTTCTCGGCGTGAAAATTTAATATTCTATTCTTAGAGACACCAAGCTCCGCCCACTCGAGAGGGATAGAGGCGCGCCCAAAACCTGGACAGGGGATTGGCAAAGCGAATTCTGAACCAAATTGATCACTCTAAAAAGTTTCATGTAGCTATCAGCAGGCTTCACAAATGGCCCAATGCGCGCTATGTTTGACACATTTTGGATGGGTGAAAATCGATAATACATGGTTCAGAATCGGTAATTCGAAGGGTTCCAGTGATCGTACACAAGGGCGCATCACACTGTTTGTTATCCTGATTTTATGATGAATTTTAAGAGTGAAAAAACATTAATCAGAAGTGTCCCCGCTTTGCCAATCGATAAAAACGATTTGAATACTTACTGTGTTTAGCGCGCCTCTCCTCTTCCTCCTCCCCTCCCCTGCCTCATTTGCATGCGCCCTCTCCCTCGTTTCCCCCTCGAAGTACTACCCGGCTACTCTAGCACGCACTCTCTCCACTTACGATTGATTGCGCCACCTAGGCATCTGAACAGCGGCTCGCTCAGAGCGGTGAAACTATGGCCGTCGGAGTTTGGCAACTAGCCGAAATAGGCTCCGCCCACTTTTGAGCTGTCCTGAATTCTCCCTTTCTCCCACTATCGCCTTTTCGCATGGTTTTTGAAGCATAACTCGGTCCAGAGATGAGATATCGACAAACGGTAAAAAGCATGATCTTATTTGGCCCTAGAGGGATACATTAGCAACACAAACTGGCCCTCACGATGAGTTCGGCCAATCACGTTGTGGTCCCTATCTATTCTCATCTCATTTCATCTCAGTTTAGAACATTCTGGTGGATCACGCGTGGATCGCCATCTGTAAAAACTACGATAACACACTCGAGTGAAAAAGTCTGTAATGGCCGCACTGTCCTTTTGATAAGATGATAGTTTTTTGAGTGCTTGATATACATAAATATTGAATTTTTTTAAATCGGTATTCTTTGATACACACAAGGAATGATTTGATAATATTCCTCAATGCAGTGTTCGGAAACCAACACAGAAATTCGTTTTGTTGCGCCTTGGGACTGCTGACATCCTTCAGGATGCTAAGGAAATGAGTAGTCTTCTCTATATATCAGGTTGTTGCATAAGTCCTGTCGCATTTGTATGCTTGATCATTTGAACCTCCATGCTCCTGCCCGTTTGGCCAAACAACCCATGGTCTCTCATAATCGATAAGGCCTGGCATACTCGACTAAGCGCACACTAGATCAGACCTAAACGATTATTGAGGGGGACACTGGAAGAGGACAAAGTCCTTGTGCTAGAAATTTTCACCCGTCTTTTCGATAATCATCGTTTCCCGGAGATCAATGATTCAGACAAATCAGTGCCGTATTTTCAAAGAGCATTGACTAGGAAGCACAAAAATTGTATTGCACTAGATCAGGCACAGTTGACCAATTTTAGATAAATGATTATCGCAGGGTCTACACTTTTTGAATTGGAACGGAATTAGTTCACATCGAAAATATTTTGAGTCATTACGTCAAATGATCTAAGCTTTGCAGAAAAATGAAGTAGCTTCCCTGGGGAGTACACCATATTTATTAGAACTGGGTGAAGCAAACAAGTCTGCAGGTGCACATTTTTCAAACTTTCATCAGAAAATTCATAGATCGTAATAAAGATTTTTTCAATCCCCTGGATAAGGAAACATCTTGGAAGTTGGTTCTTATGTGCTAGTATGAACCGTCAACCCTTCCTCCCTCACTGGTTTGTCGGGCTGAACTTGAATGCATCTGGTCTTAGAACTACCAATTTCTGATGTGAGCACTAGAGTGGCAAATCCGGGTCAACGGGTAACTGTTTTGGAGAGATCGGACGGGTCAGAGACGGGTCAGGCGGTTAACCGTCCCCTCTCGTTTTACGACCCCCACTCTCTCGGATGAGCTGTTTTGGACCCGTATGAGACGGGTCGAAAACAGCTCATTGCCTCCTTTCTCAACTCTACGTGGTCCAAATGAGAAAGTTCAAATACATAACTACTCTACTCGATAAGGGCTTTCGAGAGAATGCCAATTCAGTTCTGAGTTTTAATCATCTCATTTGGTTCACTGGGAGCCGAGAACGGAAGCAATGAGCTGTTTTCGACCCGTCTCACACGGGTCGAAACAGCTCATGTTTACCCACTGGCATAGGAGACGGTTGACCCGTGCAGAGTGAGGTTGTAAACTTGCCTCTCGCGGTTAACCGTCTGAGAGGGAAGAGTGGGACGGTTAACCGTGACTCGGATTTGCCACTCTAGTGAGCACCCAATGCTGCTAATTTTTTCCGCTTTTGGATACTTCTCGGTTAACCTAAATTTCCCACCTTATCTTCGACAGTGATTTGGTTTAAACATAGGGTTAGGATGTTCAACCACCCCTCTTAACTGTGCTACGTTGGGATGCCGTGAACATTCCGGCCAAGAGATTTATAAAAATAAATCAAACTCAATAAAAACGACAGAACTTATGCAACAACCCTATAGTTCGCTATTTGTCTATGCTCATTTGACGTATTCATACGTTCCTTTTGTATCCTTTCGAAAATGAAAAGCGTCAACGGAAACAACGGAATCTACCGTATTATGAATGCACATGATAATTCGATTGATCAAGCGCTTTCCTCTAATTTGGTTAGAAAGGTGCAGGCGGGTGCTGATGCATCTCCTGAATCATCCCTCCTCCCTTCTTGTTTCTCCTTCCTCCATCTTCCTTCTCTTTCAATCGTCGGCAAACTCTGCATTTTTTCTCTGTTCCTTACACGTCTATGTATACGATTCCCTAATCTCTCATGCTTCCAGTCTGAGCAATCTACACTTGCTCTACTCGTTCGCTATTTGAACTCCATTGCATTGATATCGACTAACGAAAAGATATGTCAAGTCGGGTATGTGTTTTAATTTTCATTATACACTTTTGAAATCAATTACAGGTTATTCATGGGCAAAGTACAGAATCACATTCCTTTTTGGATTTAAAGAACTTCTTTCTGTGATTAAATCACTTGGATACCATTCCTGAAGGAGTCGCAATGCTCAATCACAGAAAAAGATCACTGAAGAATTTTCGATAAAATGAGATGTGTAGAAAGGCAGAGTCCTAGAATCGTGTGAAAGGAATTGAATCATACTTGGATGCGAGTGGCGCCTTGTACAGGGTGGCCCAAAAGTATTGTCCCACGTTAAAAGAAAATCCAGCTCCGCTCATAGTGGATCATTTAGTCCATGCTTCCCCTAGTATACTGCTGAGGCACCCCTCTAACGATACTATAAAACCAGGAGATTCAACCCTCTCTTTTGACAAGTAATGAGTTTTAGAATATTTGGATGGTCAAGGTGGCTCCAGACACTGCGTTTTCTTCCATCCCCCCTGTAGATTTGGATGATATACCATTGATAAAGTATGTTGTAACCATCCTCTCTAACTGCAATACAGACACAGAATTCGCCGTATTCATTGCGGCATACGAAAGGAAAGTGTTAGGAAACAGAGCTGCATCTTGGAACTTTTGTCAAGAAATCGCAACTTATTCGATTTAAATGTAAAAATAAAAAAGGCCAGATGTAAGTGAATACTGTAGCAGAACATAACAAGGAGAGCTGAGCTCATTGTATTCGCTTTTTCACACCATGTATTTGCTCGTCTACTACTACCGTGATACATTGCATAATTTGTAGCGTAATTGTATCGCAAAATACAGCACGTTGTAGCCTATTGTTATCCCACGCGTGTACGCTACAGTTGGAAGTTATTCTCTCACCACAACGATGGCTTCTCCACTACTGACAGCCGTTCTCCTGGTTCATTCCTTCTTCTCATTCCTCTCCATCACACTTAGCCTTCTACTAGTCATCATCGTCTTTCGTCACACACCAGCAACTTTCTCGACTTTTGGAGTAATGCTAAAGTGTCATGCCCTAATCGATTTGTATGTGGCCATTGGGAGTTCTGCGTCTCTGCAAAGGTTTGTTCCTACACGAGATAATGACTATCTATCGAAAGTAAAGTTCTGTGAGCTAGATTTATGAAAGAAGTCAAAGCTCAGGACGAGTAGTTATTGTATTAGTAAACCGACCTTTTCCATGTTTGCAAATAACAGGATCATCCCAATTAACTGGTCCATTTTCATCATCTCCTATGGTCCTTGCGAGTACATTGGACCGACAGCATGCTACCTTTCTTGCGTCATATTTTTTGGAGGAGAATCGTGTTTTGTAAGTACATTTATTTGGGGACACTTCTTCGGTTCTTGTCCCAGGTTATTCCACAAGGTATTCCTTCCCTGAACACTCTTATTCTTCATCTCGCGATCGATCTGGGTTAAAAATCGAAGAAGTTCGAATTGAGTTATGCATGTCACAGTAAAACATTCAGTTTCACTCCATAACCGCCTCATTTGCGTTTCGGTTGATGGTGGTTCAAGGCAAAACTCCCTCCTCGAGGCAGGCTCTTGCGCTGTTTTGCTTGACCTCACTTCCAGCGCCGATACTCTGTTCGGTGAGTCATCACTTGAGCAGAAAAGAAGTTAATAACGGAAAAGCGGTTGTGTTTCACGCATGAGTTTCATGGAAACAAGAAACACATCACGTGGATGGATTGTTGAAACTTCAGATCGCTCTCCTATTAGCCAGAGATGATGACAATGCGGTTCGCTCTTTGTTCAGCCAACTGCGGCCGGAAGAGAGAGTGGATGTTGTGACAGGTCAGTCCGGAATTCGTTTTTTTTATATTTTCGAAACTGATCTCGCCATGCCAAGGCATGCTGGACCCTCGCTGTCTCAGTGCATACATCGTTCTTTTCATTCTTCTCGTCCTTGGTTGGCCTCTATTTGCGACTATTTTGTATCTGAGGTGCGTCGGATTTCATTGACATGCAAACTTCACCATTTGTTGGTCCCGAATCCTCACTAAGATCGATCAACAGTCTGCCAGTCTTAGTGAAAAATCGAAAACCATGCAGCGCAAATTTGTCACGGTATGGAATTAGTTACGAGTAATTTAAAAAGAAAACAATTCATAGATGCTAACTGTTCAATCAGCCGTGCCACTGGTTCAGCTTTATCACGTCTCCATATTCGTCCTTGGAGTATTGGGAATTGTTCATGATCCAGTGATTGAGCTTTCGGGCCATTTGGTATACAATAAGCTCGCTTATTATTTCCTGAGTCGATAATTTTCATGGTAATGTACAATTTAAGTATTGTAGGTTAGCGGAACAACCTCATTCTTGTCACCATTAATCCTTCTCTATTCCGTCGACCAATACAGACGGTTTGATCAGTTTTCATAGCATTTCGAAAAGTACAAATCCATTTTCCAGAGCAGCCCTTGCCGTTCTTCGCATACCTTGTGAAGACCCAAAATCTTCCGTGACAAGAGTGCAAGAGATAGAGTTCACGAACTGTCCAACTGCTTGAGAGAGACTTGCTAATGAATTGATGTACAGGCCATTTTGACGATTTGTCAACAAAAAAATAATGCAATTATCAAAAAAAATGAGGGATGGGCCGCCAGACCGACAAATACGTGTTTATCACGAAGAGGGCCCATAATATCCTCGCGGAAGCTAACCCCTCTGGCGGTCCTCCCGTCTCTGATTGGAAGGATAGTTGTCGTTGCTCAGAACCGACGCGTAGTTTTGGCGTGGTTTAGGTGTGCCGTTACAATCAGAAAAACCTTTTTCATTCGGTTCACAGTCTCATACCGGAAGAAATGCTCGTCAATATTCTTCTCCTACAACGAAATGTTATCGAAAAAATCTGCTGCTTCGTAGACTGTGAAACGGCTATTGAAATGCGCAAGGTAACTTCTTTATCCTCCACTCCAAATCATAATTACTTTAGACCAATAAATCGACAAAGGAAATCATCGACACATATGTTCTCCAAACTCAAATCAATGATTTTCATCTAGCCTTCGGTGCAAAGGTGGTATCCCTAACAGTGGAGCAGAAAATAACAACAAAATTGAAGGACAACAAATCATTGATGTCAATGTACTGCTTCAATTGGAGGGAGCGGGTAAAGTGGAACACTAGCATTCGCTCGGCAATAAACGAACTCGAAAATAGGAGATTTGTCATGGAAGATGTCGCGTTTGGCCATATTCGTTTTAGTCATTTATTCAGTCTTATTCAGATGATTGAACCATAAACTATTCATAATTATAGCGAATTCTTTTCTTATCAGGAGCTACGACTCAAGGCGGAGTGGCCTGACATGGTATTTCTGTTAAAGCTTCTAAAGCCACTTTTTCAAGAAGCAAACTATGCTAGGTTTTGTACATCTAACCACAATGCTGAGATTATTCGTTTGTGTGCAAATTTTCTGAGTGACAAATACGTTAAATACATTACCATTGCCCCTGGACAACTGGATGATTTGTGAGTTTCGCTCGCTTTTTATGCGTATTGAATCAATTTTATACAGCACAGAGTGCCTGGCATTAATTGAACATGTCAAAACCGATCACTTTACTTTTAATGGAAGAGTGAGGCTGGAAAACGGTAGGTGCTCACGCAAATATGTGGGCATATTCAACTATATTTTTCAGACTCTATCGATTTTCTGGTACGTGTCGCTGATAATGGTTGAATCCATCTTCATTTGTCACGATCAGAGACATTGTGACGGCAGAACCTCTCATCGAGACATAATCCCGATCGTCATATCGATGCTTAGTCGAAAATGCGTTAAGCTCGAGTTCAGAGACTTCTGTAATGTATTCATTTCGCATTCGCATTTTGAACAACTTATCCAGGTAGTAAACAATCCGTCTTCAGCGTTTTGACCTACCTTTCCAGTTTCTTCATCATCATCCAGAGAAACGATTGTTTCTGCAACTCTGCGAGACGTCGACAGTTCTGGCGAACGCTCAGATTGGAGCCTACCAAGTTTCCGCAAACAGAAGGAATTCATCTGTCAAACATCTTGATTGGACCGATTTTTGAATGTTTTGCCATTTGTACAATATGTTGTTTCCCGCAACACGCATCTTTTACCTTTTTTTAAAAACAAGACCAATCGGTAAATGAAACTTTAAGCTGAACAAGCACAGATTTTCCTAAAGTCCGTATTCCATTCTCGAAAGGAAGTGAAAAACACGCGTCGCATTTACCAAGGTCACAGTGGATCACGTTTCGAAAACTCTCACTTGATCGCCCATCAATAAAGTGATCGACTAATCAATGAAACATGGTCGCAATTACTCACCACGATCTTTCTTTCCAATCCGTTAGTAACTGCTCCTTTTTGGATGATTTTACTCAATATTACTAACCCGATAGGGAAGGTTACTCTCGATTTTCCTATATATCCTTCCTTCACTTTCCCCTCAATAACTCGCCTTCCTTCCCTCGACAATGAACTTTCTCTTCACTTCGCTTCTGCTCAGCTGTTTGCTTCTACAAGCGGTGAGTTTTCTAATTTGACTCTCTCTTCGTTCTGCATCCCTAATCTTTGGCAGTAGATCAAAGGGTCAACGATTTTTGTACTTACCCCGGAATTCAACTAACATTATTTTCAGAGCTGCCACCGATTGCGTCTGCCAATGCGTTTCCCAATGCGTCCTCCTGTCGATTCTGGGGACTACGATGAAGAATTTGCTCCGTCTTCGATGAATTTGGCATCCGATGCCACTTCAACGCCGACGTCCGTCGAGGACGTCGATGAAGACGTCACTAAAGTTGCGCCAGTGGACGTCGACGCCGAGGAAGGCAAGAGTGACGTCGCGTCGACAGTTGCGCCAGTGATAGAAGAAGAGCCAGTCCACTGGGCAGCAGACGATGATCATTCGGTGGTTGACGCAGCTCGTGGACACGTTTTGCCGCCGCCTGACGCAGTAAAGACAGAAGACGCTTCAACAGTCGAGCCAGAGGAAGAAAAAGAGGAGGACGTCATGTCTTCTTTGACGAAATCCCTCCACAAGCTGCCTCGAGCTGAGGCGGAGCAGCTGCTCGCAGCCTTCAAATCAGCATTATCGACAGATTCAGAGGCTTCAAATGATGAAGATGACGACGATGAACCCCTTGCCGGAAAACGCGCGATCAAGTGAATCTCCAACTTTCTTTCCCTCATTTTGTTTTTCACTATCAAGACAACCGCCCACATGAACGCTCATGTAAATCTTGCACAGGCCGATTTCGATTTTGAACCTGTTCCAGTGATTTGTTGAACCTAACACGAACGGACTCATATTTAGGATGTTTTGTTAAATTTTTTGTGAGAGGACGATGCTAATAGAGATGAATTTACTTCGTCAGGACCTACTACGGCGCCTACCTCCGAGCATGGGCCAACGAGACGGACTGGTTCGTGGGAGGCGCTGCGGAGTGTGAGGCGTGCGAGCAGTGGTTGATCGAGGAGCACGAGGGGAAGGTTAGTGGATATATTTTTTCTCAAAATTCGCATCCTACATCAAACTGGCGTGAAATTAAGCATCGAATGTTTTGCAAAGTGCAATCAACCAGTTACAAATCACTACCTCACGCGATTACCAACGCTATAAAGAGATCGTCTCATGGATTTTGTGTTTCAATAGTAGAGTTCGAAATACGGGTAATCGTCTCTTCATTTCACACACACTCACCGGTCAGAGAGATGAGAGAGTGTGTGAAATGAAGAGACGATTACTCGTATTTCGAACTCTATTCAATAGTCAAATTCTGGTCGCCTTCAAAGCTTTCTGCTCCGGCAAGTATCTCCGGTCGAACATTGAGCGATATGTGGACTTGGCTGACAGTCGACAGACGCACGAGTTGTGGACCCCGATCAAGAACTCTGATGGGTCAGTAGATGTTACCAACTCTATTTCTTGTCAATTCTTTCTCGAATATTTTTGAGGAGTTCTAAAGATCATATCTTCCAGATCCTGGTCCTTCCGAGGTCACCACGACAAGTATTTGCGCGCACAGCCCCACGGACGGGTCTCCCTTCAAGACGAGGCTCACGGAGATGAGCAGTTCAGGATTTATGAATGGACAGGTATTGCACACCGATATCTTCGAATGGAGAACATAGCAAGTCGTTTCAGAGCCGCGCACCACTACCACCACAACGACCACAACACCCACTCCAGTCTCAACCACCACTGAAGGTAATAATAACAATAATATTTGATCTACGCCCGAGGCGCGACGAGATCGTAAGTTACATACGAATGAGTTGTAGAGATTGGGTGGGGATGGGCTCTCAAGCGCCAAATCAAAGAGTGCCCCTCACAATACAATATTGCAGAACCAACAACTGCAAAGCCTTCGTCGTCTGTTGACCTGCACCTCCATCTCCATTTCCCGACTTTCGAAGTGAGCATGAACCTAAGTTACACCTCCCCCGCCTCCCTCTCCTTCCCCCCCCCCTCTTTCCCTGGGGAAGTGCGGCTGCCACAACGCTCCCGGGCCACCCCTGTCCAGCCCTCGTTTCTTGAATTTAAAGTGCGTCATATTTGAATGCACGGAGTGGAAGGTCGATTAATGGCATTCCTTTTACAGGTTCGAAACAATGAAACCACGACCGCTACTCCGGCCACTTCTGCAGAAGTCGAGAACCAGGCTGACGCCGATTCATTCGTCGAGGTAAGCAAGTTGTGTTTGATAGATGATGAACAAATGATTTCGACAGGTCACGAAGCTTCCTCTCATCAGCGAAATCCTACAGCGAGATGTTCGCGTAGTCATGATCTCTATTATTCTCATAATCTGCCTTCTCTTCCTTTGCGGAACGACGTTTTTGGTATGCGGAGTTCGCAGAATGGTGAGTTCGCTTTCTTTTATCGTTATTCATGAATCAAGATAGTCGTTTACGTCGCAGGGGAGATCCAGGGGGGTGTTCGGCGCACTCTCCAGCAAGCACAAGCACGGCACGCTGCAACGATGGGAAGGAGCGTAACGAGGGTGATGCAGAATCTACAGTCATCGAAGAAGCGCCTCCTAGTTCCCGACCCGGTCACTGGTGAACTATCGCAAGAAGTCACTAAGGCGGCGGTTCAGCGCTTCTACGAGGATCTCTACACTCCTAGAGTCCAGCTTCCCCTCGGAATCCCCTCGAGAGTTCCCGACCCGTTCCCTCCCTTCCAACCCGACGAGACCAGGCACGCGATGTCCCTCCTCAAGTGCGGACATTCCCCTGGATCCGATGGCATCCTCCCCGAGATGCTCTTCCACGCCCGAGACCACCTCGCCCCCGCAATCGCTCTACTCCTCAACCGCCTGGTAGCCGGGGATCTGGTTCCTAGTGAGCTGACAGAAGCCGTAGTCTCCCTACTTCACAAGAAAGGAGACCCCACCAACGTCGGGAATTTTCGGCCTATCTCTCTCCTTACCGTAACCCTCAAAGTCATGACCAGGTGTATTCTGAAAAGATTCGAGTTAGTGCTTGAAGAGACTGAGTCGTCCACCCAAACCGGTTTCCGGAAAGGGTACAGCACGCTCGACAACCTGCACACCGTCAAGCAGGTCGCAGAAAAAACCTGGGAATACGGTATCCCGGTCTACTTCGCGTTCGTGGATTTCCGGAAGGCTTTCG
>LS516420.1:481378-511732 GCA_900490845.1 Pristionchus japonicus | reverse complement strand
AAATGAACATGGAGCAATGGAGTCATGCCACTACTGTCTGGATTCCCCCCATGAAACGTCCAACGGGCCACCCTCGGACACGCTGGCGGGACGACCTAACGCGAGCTATCGGCGTGCATTGGTGGAATGCAACCTATGAAGAGTGGCGCCCTATCCTCATCTGAGCGTTAACGCCTGACATGAATAAATTATTATTAATTATTATTATTAGTCGTTTACGTTCTGAACTGATAGAAAAATATTTCAGATGCTAGCAAGAAGGAAATCATCAAGCATCCGGGATCTCAAGTTCGACTATGAAAATGTGGCTCAGGAGTGCTGATTCTTGATTATCCTCTGCGCATCACTAAGTTATTGTTAAGTTTGATATTTGATACTGATAAAACGAATTTCGAAAAACAATGCATGTTGTTATCTTCATCATTTATCGAAATTTGACTGAATACCACTATGCGAGGCTACTACAGTTCTGGAGAACACTTAGATTGGAGTCTACCAGATTTCCGCAAATAGAAGGAATTATTTTGTCAAACATCTTTACTGGATCAATTTTTGAATGTTTTGCCGTCTGAACAAAATGTTGTTTCCCGCAACGCGCATCGTTTTCCTGTTTATTTTTAACTAGTACAATCAATAACTAAAACTTTGAGCTAAGCACAGATGAAATTTTCCCGTACTCAATTCTCGAAAGGAAGTGAAAAACACGCGTCGCATTTACCAAGGTCATTCGCCACAGTGGATCACGTATCGAAAATGATCACTGAGTGATCGACTAATCAGTGAAACATGCAATGATCACAATTACTCACCCCGATCTTTCTTTCCATTCCGTTAGTAACTACTCTTTTTTGGGAACATTTTGACGTCATTACTAACGCGACGGGGACGGTTACTCTCGATTTTCCTATATATCCTTCCTTCACTTTCCCCTGTATCACTCGTCTTCCTTCCCTCAACAATGAACTTTTTCCTCTCTTCACTTCTGCTCAGCTGTTTGCTTCTTCAAGCGGTGAGTTTTCTAATTTAACTCTCTCTTCATTCTGCAAACCTAATCTTTGGAAGTAGATCAAACGAAAAGGTCCAGATTGGATGATTTTTGTACGAATTCCGGAATTCATCTAACATCATTCTCAGAGCTGCTATCGATTGCCAGTCGACGATGCCGACGACGACTATGAAGAACTTGTTGCGTCATTGTTGGAATCCGATGACACTTCAACTTCAACGCCTTCAACGCCGACGTCCGTCAAGAAAGTCGAGAGAGATGTCACCTCAACTGCTGCACAAATGGAAGAAGAAGAGCCAATCCATCTGGCAGCTGACGATGCTGAGTCGGTGATTGACGCAGCTCGTGGACACGTTTTGCCGCCACCTGGCGCGGAAGCAGAAGAGGAAAAGAAATACCTCAACAAACTGTCTCTAGCCGAAGCGGAGCAGCTGCTTGCAGCCGTCAAATCAGCATACTCGACACACTCGGAGGATGAAGACGACGACGATGACGATGAAGTCAACGTCGAGGAAGCCAATGAAGACGTCACTACAGTTGCGCTAGTGGACGTCGACGTCGAGGACGTCAAGGGAGAAGCCACCTCAGCGATTGCTCCAGAGGATGAAGATGCCAAGACTTCAAATGCTGAAGATGACGACGATGAGCCCACCCTCTCATCCCAAATCACCGGAAAACGCGTGATCAAGTATGTTTCCAACTTTCTTTCCCTTTTTCTCTCACTTTCAAGAGAACCGCTTACGTGAACGCTCACTTAAATTTATAATTAAGGTGTTTTGATTACGCATTTTGTGTGAAGGCCATGCGAATAGAAATGAGTTGACTTCATCAGGACCTACTATGGTGCCTATCTTCGAGCGTGGGCCAACGAGACGGACTGGTTCGTGGGCGGCGCTGCGGAGTGTGAGGCGTGCGAGCAGTGGTTGATCGAGGAGCATGAGGGGAAGGTGGGTGTTAGGTTTTTTTGTTTCTGAAGTTTCTCACTGATCGGTATGAGCAACCTCTGAGCTCAATGTTGCGAAATGACCCCGACCCCGATGAGAAGAGTATTGATGGCTAGCGTTGCCCCTTTTCGCACAATAAATTAGTTATTTGTGTTACTGCAGGTCGCCTTCAAAGCCTTCTGCTCCGGCAAGTATCTCCGGTCAAACATCGAGCGATACGTGGACCTTGCTGACAGTCGTCAAACGCACGAGTTGTGGACCCCGGTCAAGAACGCGGATTTGTTAGTAATCGATTATTCACCATGTTCATCACTGCATGTAACCTGTTTGAATGGCATGCTAACCGTGTTATTTTCAGATCCTGGTTCTTCCGAGGCTATCATGGCAAGTACCTGCGTGCCCAGCCCCATGGTAGAATCTCCCTGCAGGACGAGGCTCACGGAGACGAGCAGTTCGAAATCTACAAGTGGATAGGTAAATGGTTCTATGATTGACACTTTTGTACTTGTTGGCCCCGCCTAACGATCGCAAAACAGTGAGAATGAAGAAGTAGTGTGAGAAAACGTGAAGCCCACGGAGATGAACAGTTCTGCGTAGAGAGAATTAATACAAATTCAAATCTATCAATGGAGAAATCAGTAATTCCTCTCAGAGCCGCGCACCACTACCACCACAACGACCACAACACCCACTCCAATTACCACTACAGCAGGTATCGTTAAAATTTTCGAGAAAGCCGTATTACTGGCGATTTCTTACAAAATAAATTATTCTCAATGCCTTTTTCAGAGCCCACCACAACGACAGCTTCTCCACCTGCTGACCTGCACTTCCACCTTCATCTCTCCTCCCCCGAAGTGAGTTTCTATTTTTACATGCAAGAAAACAAGAGAAAAAAATGCATTTTTAGGTAGCGCAACCGGTCACGACTAACGGATCGACCGTTCCTGCTAACATTCCTGAGAGCACGCAATCCAACACCACATTCATCGAGGTTAGCGAGCATTCTCTGTCTTCGCATCTACTGCATTTCTGAAACATATCTAATATAGTAGAAAACGACACAAGGTCGGACTAGCGCATTCGGATGATCACCTAGAGCACCTAATGAGAGTATCCCAACGTGCTCATCCGACCTAGTGCCCTGAAAACGTCCTCCAATTCCTTCCTCTCGCAGGTCATGAACTTCCACTACCCTCTCATGAGCGGTAATTACTTCGGGGTGCTCTTCATGGCCCTTCTCTCAATCTGCCTCGTTCTCCTTTGTGTAATGACCTGTTCGTTGTGCGGACTGCGCCGAATGGTGAGTTCGTTCTCCCTTTCTCCATATAAGTCTAAACTCGTAGGTCCATTAGACTTATGAAGTCGGTGAACCCCCAGGTGAACCTAGACCCGCTAAGAGTTGTTGATGAATCAGGATAGTCGTTTACGTTCTGAACTGATAGAAAAATATTTCAGATGCTAGCAAGAAGGAAATCATCAAGCATACGCGATCTCAAGTTCGACTATGAAAATGTGGCTCAGGAGTGCTGAAGTCTTGATTATCCTCTGTGCATCACTAAGTTATTGTTACGTTTGATATTATGATAAATTCAATAATTACGCACAAAATCGCGTACATTCTATAATGTGAATCGAGGAAGTTGATTACACCCTCGCTTTACACATCATTTGGGAACCATCGATTGTTTTCCATATCTTTTCCACATGGTCACCAATTGAACTTTGTGTGTTGATTTCGCGTCGCGATTACTAACGCGATTACGCTCACTTCCTTCAACTTTCTTCCCTCACTTCACTTTCCTTCCTTTTTCTTCCTATTCTTCCCCCTTGCTATCATGAGAGTTCTCTCTCATTCGCTCCTGTTTTGCTGCTGTCTTCTCATCAACGCTGTGAGTTTTTCCAGCAATTAGTTACTTGCAACTGAACTATTAGAACTTGAATCTACTCCAGAGCGGCAGTCGATTCAACTACAGCAAGAATCCGATTGAGATGGCTGAGGAGCTCGCGTTCAATCCCACCTGGGATTTGGGTAGGGAGTAGGGATGTAAGAATGACTCTCCTCATTTTCCACACTCTCTAACCGATCAGGCAGGCGAGAGAGTGTGTGAAATGAGGAGAATCACTCTTAATTTTGACTCTTAATTTTCTTAATCTCTTCTAGGGAGCTCTTTCCTTATCATTTCTCTGTCCGTTTTCGACAGCCACTTTTGTTTCCGCTCCAACTAGGCTCTCTTACCGGTCAAAGAGGCCAGAGAGCGTGCAAAATGGAGAGACCAACTGGGGACTATTAGGAACCCTCGAAAAAATTACTGTTGATATGCTATGAATACGTTTCAGAGCATTTGGAAACTTTTTCGGTATTTTCTAGAACGTTAGATCATAAACGTACCATCACCCACCAATTTTAGATCCCAACAGCAACTAGGCTTTCTCAACGGTCAGAGAGGCCAAAGTGTGTGCAAAATGAGACCAACTTGCTGACGGCTCTCTCACCGGTCAGAGCGGCGAGAGAGTGTGCGAAACGAGGAGAGTCGTTTCTCATCAATCCATTTAGATGCCAATGAAACTGAGGCGGTCAACTCTTACTTCTCATCGTCTAATCTACTCGGTCCGGACGCGGCACAGAAAGAGGAAGAGCGGCAGAAGCAGCTGTCCGCCGAAATCGCCGGGAAACGAGCTATCAAGTACGGTTTGGGACCATCAAGGCTATCAATGTCTTCAGGTAGTAGTAGTGTTAGGTCGTGATCCAGGCATAGACCAAATTGGAAGGATGTCTTATTGGAATTTCGGAACTTCTGTACTTTTTGGCACAGGACCTCCCTCTCTATGACAGCTCTGCTAGAGAAGGGAATGAGAAGGGTAGGGATAGAATACTCTATTGAGAGTGGCTGGGCCAAAAAGTTCAGAAGTGCCGGAATTTCCAATTCATCAACTGATTCAGGACCCACTACGGGCACTACCTGCGTGGGTTGGCCAACGAAATATGAAACTCTATGCAGGACCCACTACGGGCACTACCTGCGTGGGTGGGCCTGCAAAATTTGAAACTCTATTCAGGACCCACTACGGGCACTACCTGCGTGGGTGGGCCTGTAAAATTTGAAACTCTATTCAGGACCCACTACGGGCACTACCTGCGTGGGTGGGCCAACGATAAGGAGTGGTTCGTGGGCGGGGCAGATGGACGGGGCGTGTGTGAGCAGTGGACGATCGAGGATCACAGAGGAATGGTAAGTCGGTTTTTGTAGTTTTCGTTTCACTGTTAATATCGATCTTGTATTGGTGGCATTCCTCATTCGGTTTCTCTCACACAAGACAAAGAGTTACACTTTTTAAAACTGCGCCTATCCAGGTTGCATTACAAGCATCTTGCTCCAGTCATTACCTTCGCTCCAACCCGGAGCTTCACTTAGTTCTTTTAGCTCTTTTAGATCCTTAATTGTTCTGTAATAAATGCAAATGATCAAATTCACAGAGCGGTCTCGTCTGTTCACTTTTAGGTGGCCCTCAGAGCCTCCTGCTCCGGTCATTACCTTCGGTCCAACCCGGAGCGGTACGTGGACCTCGCCGAGCACCCCTCGCCAATGACCAAGGAGATGTGGAAGCCGATCAAGCATGGCGACGGGTATGGTTTTCAACAGATTTGTATTGCTCACTGCGAAAAATCTCCAAATGAAATGCGAGATGACGAAGAATGGAGGCGAGATTTATCTGCGCTCATGTATTACTTCGGCTCACTTGAAATCTGATCCTTACTACATTTGCATTTTCGAGACATGGTCCTTCCGTGGAGCCGACGACCTCTATCTACGGGCTCAACACCGCGACAGTTTCACCCGGGGACCCTCTTAAAACATTTGGGGAGGTTGTGAGCGGAAAAGTGGGGATGGAAGAGGCGAGAAGTAAGAGCAATTAATCCAGGACATGGTCCTTCCGTGGAGCCGACGACCTCTATCTACGAGCGCAGCCCAACGGTCTCAAAGTCCCCAATCTCATCCTTTTAATTGATTTTGCGCGGTTGAGAGAACAATTGAGGTTTTGGAAAAGGTGAATAAGCAATTGACACTGGATTTCATGGTCCTTCCGTGGAGCCGAAGACCTCTATCTACGGGCTCAACCCCGCGATAGTTTCACCCGGGGACTCTCTCAAAACATTTTGGGGATGTTGCAATGCGGAAAAGTGGGGATGGTAGAGGCGAGAAGTAAGTAGTAGGTATTCCAGGACATGGTCGTTGCGTGGAACCGATGACCTCTACCTACGGGCTCAATCCCACGGTCGGCTCTCACTGCAGACTAGGGCGTCCGGAGATGAATCCTTCACGATTGAGGAGTGGACAGGTTCGATTTTCGAAAATACGCAAACCATGTTTTGTTTGCAAGTTTATTTCATAAATTTGTGATGAATCGTTCTGCATAGAGAATGGACAGGTAATTTATTCAAGATTCAATTTTGAAACTGTTCACAAATGTATTCGCACATTGCCCTGCGATTAACGAAAACTTGAAACTAGGCACATGGGGATGAACCATTCTGAAATGAGGAGTGGACAGGCTGTTATCTTAACCTCTCCGAATGAAATACCAGGCGGGAAATGACAATGATAGGGATTAATACTGAAGGACGGCCTGAAACCGAAAAAGTGTCATAGCTGCTACCCACCAATTGAGAGTATTTACTATTCTCGCTTTTCCCACTCCAATCAGTATCAGTTGTTTTAGAAATACCGACAGCGTCTAATGCAACGAACGCGACAGCTGAAGATGCCCATCTACAATCGAATTGGTCCTCCGCAGTGAGAATTGCTTTGTTTGTTGTTGTTGTTGTGATTGTTGTTATTGTTATTCTAGAGAGTAACGCGATTTACAGACGCTGCAGCCGAACGAGACCAAGCCCATCGCCTTGGCCATTACTGCCACCTCGAATTGGACGATGCCGAACAGCACACGTTCTTACAGCTTTGTCGAGGTAAAGTTTTCAAAATAAAAGGTAATAAAAGGTAAAGCTGCGACCACAATCAAGACGATTTCACCGTCGTTTTGAGACGACAGCGCCTGGTGGGGTATGTATGCCACTCTGGTCCGGCTTCTAGGGCTGTAGGCTGTATCGAGGTAGGCGAGCCTAACAGCATTTTTATCGTGTAAGCATCCCTAACCTGCAAGCAAAACACTGACAACGTACCTAAATGCAACCGCGGCTGACCTTGTGCTTACAATACAGGAAACTACTTTTGCTCCTAGCCCTGATAAGGGGAAACGAAATATTTTTTGGGGAATATGCCAATTCCTCAACGACAGTCCTCAGCAGGGAGATCTTTGCTCTGCTGAACACTATCGTTGAACTTGTTCTAAGAAACATCTTCTCTCTTGAGCTCTATGCGTTTCATTTTTATGCAATTCATATTTCCAGCGCCATTTCCCCCACATCAGCTTGAGTCTCCAGGAGGGCGACCACCCTATTCTCCCCGCTAAAGACTAGTCCTTAGGAATGGGAAGAAGTTCTGTGAAACATCTTCCATCTATCGGATTTTGAACGTTTGATGATTATGCGATGTGCTCAAAACTTTTCCAGCGCCATTTCCCGCACATCAGCGTCAGTCTCCAGGAGGGCGACCACACGATCGTTTTGATGCTCGGTCTTCTCGTTCTTTGCCTGCTGCTGCTCTGCTGCTCGATCTGTTTGATCTGCAGCGTGTGTGGAATGGTGAGACGATTTTGAACGACCGGTCTCCGATGCTTCATTTTGAACACGCTTTCATGGGATAGAGGTATCTTCTGTTCTTTCTGGCCCAGGTTCTCCCTCTCTATGACCGCTCTGCTTGAGAAGTGAGGCGGGGAATAAGAAGGGTAGGGATAAAATAATCTATAGTGAATGGCTGAGCCAAAAAGGACAGAAGTGCGGATTGAGTATCCCGAATGACTAGAAGTCTCCGCGATTTCGAGTTTCTCACATCGAACTTCTTTTAGGTCCTTGCGGGAATGAAGCCATCACGACGACGCGATTACTACAAGGTGGATCAGGAGGGATAGACATTATATTTCGTTCTCTCGAATCAACAATTTAATAAATGTTTCTGCGAATTCCTGATACCGGTTCATTCGAAAGACAAAATAAAAGGCGAATGGCGGCAATCGTCCGTTGAATCATCTCTCCTTCTTTTCCTCTGCTCCTACGATCCTTCCCCTCTTTTTCGTTCAATCAGTTTCCTTCTGTTTCTTGTTGCTCGTCCATCATTCTCCGTTCAATATTTTATCCCATTACAGTCTGAGCAGTCTACACTTGCTCTCCCCAAGAAGTACTAATTTGAAAATATTTATAAATCGTACTAATTCTAAGATAACAAGCTTGCGCAATACAACGACACATAAGTCAGTTTGATATTTCTTTTTGCAATGAGAGTCTATTTGCGCAGAAACGATTGATGGAAGCGAGCATGACACAAAGTCAAAGTTACTTTGATTTGGAAGGTGAATGATATTGGGCGTATTCATTAAAAAAAATCAATTATCTTTTTTTCAGCGGAGTGAACTGAACGCAGTTCTAGTTCCCTCCTAACGCAATCTTTCCCACTCTCAATACAATATTCGAAAATTGTTGATAAAGAGTTCATGGATATAATTGTGGACTTCATAGTGATCATAACGGCCTGATTATCGGCAGTTTCACAGTTCATTGTATGATAAAGACTGATTATTTTTTTGCAATTGTCGCACCTGTTCATAATTTTTTTCGGCAATGACCTCTATTCCTGCAAAAAAGGCGATGGCGACGTCTGTTGAATCATCTCTCCCTCCTTCTCCTCATCTTTTGGTCTTTCATTCTCGCTTTTTTTCGTAATCTTTTTCCTCTTCAATAACATTATTCTCCTGCTTCCATTTTCAGTCTGAGCAATCTACACGTGCTCAACTCCAGATGTACTAATTTGAAAATATATATGAAAATAATCATTTTAATTCCAAATAATATTCGTCGAGCAAGTACTACGACGATGTCTGCGTTAGTTTGAGAAGTCTGCTTGAGATCAGAGTCTATTTGTTCAGAAAACATTGACGAGATCGAGTTTGACACAAAGTCCCAATCAATTCGACTGGACATTACATAGGCCATGGCATGAAGTTGGAGTATAATGTCAAGATACGCATTCTTCACGAATCATTAGCCGATCTCCACGAAATAATCGAATATTGTTGATAAATTGTATTATCTCGTTGAAATTAAGAATCTAGGCGATCGAAAATAATCATGATAGTTCCAGTCAAAACAAATTATCGACGTTATTTACTGATGTTTGAATAATGTAAATTTCCCGTGAAATGGAATGATTGATCATCAAGAATCTTGCGAATTGCTTGATCCTTAGTATAGTGATGAACAATTAGGAGGATATGCGCAGGGGCCACAACGCGCATAGCCGATGTCAAGCAATGTGCTCAAAAGCATGTCCAAACTATCCCTCAGGACCCCAATAACAGCATGATTTTTACCGGAAGTCTTTATCTTGCCCCTGAGCTGGGTTATATGCGATGGTGGACAATACTGAATTAGTTCCTCCGCTTCCTAGGCACTCTCTCCAAGTAGATTGCCTGAGAGAGTATTGCCAACGGTGAGAGAGAATGAATGCTTCACGATTCATCGATGATGATAAATCCTTTTCCATCCTCTCCCATCCTAACTTTTCCTCTGTTGTTGCACCTGTACAGTCGAGCACTCCTTTCCTCTTCCAACATGCAAGTCAAGCTACGCTTTTTTCAGAAACGAACACTCTACACGTGTTCTACGCTAAAGGATATACTACCAACTAAGGAGCTAGAAATTGAGTGAATCGAACCATTCGCCGGTTTACCTGAACTGCGCTCGAACACAACGAATTCTGCGGATTCATTCTTCGCTACAAAATGGCGACCATACGCGAACGAAAAACTACAATTCACTACATTCGAAGAGAAGCATCGTTCGAGCTCACTGTATGGGCAATACTAGCAATAATCGTGTACTAAATTCACATCACTCAGCTTTTTATTGAGTGATAAAGTTACGTTCACTGGATTCCCCTTACCAAACATGCTATGTTGTTCCTAATTTTTTTTAAATTTGTAATCAGAGAGGCAAAACAAAACGATTCTAATATTACCCAAGCGACTGTGGATGACGGCATTTGTCTGTTGATTAATCCTTCCTCCTTTCTTCTCCTCCTCTCATTCTCAGTTTCTCCGTCGAATAGATTTCTGTCCGTTTCTTGTAGTGTTTAAATAAAGCAATTCTAAATTCATTATCCATTTTTCAGATTGAGCAATCTACACTTGCTCACCTCCAGCAGAACTGCGAGCATTTCTAACTTGAACATAATGATCATCAAATAATTAATCACAAGAACTCCACAAACGAGGGTTAGTTTTACGATCGTAGACTCCAAAGCCTTCAATAATCGAAGTCCATCAATGCAGCGACGGTCAGTATTGATGGAACTGACGCAACGGTTCATTCAACGGAAAGAGTGAAGTATTCCAGGTATTTGACTCAAATCAAGTTTCAATTCAATGAACCATCCCAGGGACGCCGAAGAGTCAACTGCTAGAAGTATAGTTGCGTTTTATTTAAATTGTTTCCCGATTTTTTTGATAAAACTCTTCTGACAATCATGAAAAAATGTTTTAGTATCCAAGGATTCCCGAACGGGCAAGGGACATAGCGAGAAATAACAGCCCGCAGGTGGAACGTGCGGTCTACAAAGACTTTGGCCAAGGGTGAGATGTGGAAATTGACAGGGTGAATAACAATGAGCTTTGCAGATCAAGCTTATCATCAAGGAGGTTACTGCGGGAAATTACTGTGGGCTATAGAGATAGCTAAGGGTGGCAATAGCGAGAGGAATAAGAGATGTAATGAGTTAATAAATGATTGGTTGTTGTTACGAATGTGATTGTTGCCCTCGTGATCGTTGCCTGTTTGTGTTACCGAATAAACTATTTCTAAAACTTGTGTTACTTGACTTTTTCATAGTAAAAATACATAGTTAAAAACAATTCAAGAGAAACATAGACAATTGCCGAGGGCGGAATTCGCGCGTTGAGTCACTCCTCCTTCCTTTCTTTCTCTACTCATTCCTATTCTTCTTCCTTCTCTTCTCCTTTCAATTTCATCTTAACGTTCATGCTCTTTTCTCCTTAACGTTCATGCATCTTTTCCCTGCTTCAGATATCGAGCTTATTTGCAGTTTGAGCAATCTACACTTGCTCTTCTCTTACATCCCGTGGAATACCATTCGATTACGCTCCAAAGACATGGGAAGAGTTATGTTTGGTGCGTGATTTGTTATCAATTGAATTGTCGAACAGGAAGAAGAATGGTGCTGTTAAGTGAGAACAACTCCAGCCAGGTGAGTAAATTTCACAAGCGTTCGCCTTGTAAAATATTCTACTGAATGGTAAGACGACAAAAAGATAGGAAATCAGCTATATTTAATTTTATCACCTTCGGCATTCGGCATTACAGCCGCAACTACGATGTAAAAGAACTAAGCCATCACGTATCGGACTGTACGATATCCAGCTGTCGATTCGCTCAAATGAATTTTTCCACAAGCCATAATGCAGCTATCTGCACGATCAGCGGAAACAAGTATCTGCCTCTCTTAATAGAATGTTTAACCGTAATATTTTTTTTGTACCATTTGTATTAGGCTCATTATACCATGTTAATTCGATAAAAAATTTGTTCAAAATCGTATTCTTGCTCGAAATTTTGCACAAAAATCAGCAGTAGTACGCCAACATCCATAACATGTCCGTTTCCTCCAAACAATCTCTAGGTCCGCCATGATTCATCGGAGAAAGAGAAGGAATCAGAGTCGAGCGATGAATCTCCTCTCTGTCGTCTCATCTAGACCTTTTCTCTCTGATACTATTGTACCTGACTGAACGATATGGTGCACATATTTCCCTTTTTCTAACTTCTATTATGATTTTTCAGGCTTGAGCAATCTACACTTGTTCAATACTTTGTACTATCCTAACAACCAACGAGATACTGATAACGATTCTGCAAAATATGGCAAGTCGAACCATTCGCTATCCCTCTCCACTTGCTTGTTCAGATCTGCCTCTGCTATGACTCTGCTACTCTGCTGCTACTCTGCTACTCGGGGTATTCTCAGCTACGGAACGACGTCCCTCCAAGTACGGAACCCTTCTCAGCTTCGTGCGCAAATCAACATAACAATTCTTTGTGACGGATATAATTATAGACTTGATAGTGATTATAACGGTCGCATATGAACTAGCACTTCTAGTCATTGAATGATAAAGTTTGTTCACTTTACTCCAATTGCCACTCATGCTATTCTGCTCAAATTAAAAAAAAACAGGAAGGCAAAGAAAACCGTATTAGTAAAACAAAGGCGTCAGCGACATTCGTTTGCTGATTCATCCTTCCTCCTCCTCTTTAACGCCTTTCATTCCCCATTTTACGTAGAATCGATTCACCCCGTTTCTAGCTCTTCCATCAAGTTAAATTTTTAACATTTTGCCCCCATTTTCAGTCTGAGCAATCTACACTTGCTCACTTCTTGACAAATTGCAAATGAATTCATATTGCACCAAATGATTATCAAGATCATGCGTATTATGACAATGACTTCTACGGTTAGTTTGAATTCCGTTTGCTTTGTTCAAAGATTGCTCTACCGAAATGCCTAACCTTTTCAGGAAAGCGGAGTTGAGATCGATTTTAACACAAAGTCTTCGACGGTCTACCGTTCTACCTCAGGTATACTTAGATGGCCCTAGCAGCTAACTCACAAGCAATGAATGCTTAATGAGACGATTGTAGATAAAGTGATTTTTGTATGATGATGGGAGTGATTTATGGAAGCACTGCATTAAGACGCTGTACATTAGGCACAATATTCATTCTAAGGTGGAATGCAAAGTTTGTCCGCCTGAAATGAGGGTTCGTTCTGCTTAAAGACTGAACGAAGGGGTGCTCAAATCTGAAACAGCATCCGTTATATTTTCTAAGTTTCTTTCCGGTACAATTCTTTCTGAAAAGAATCTCGAGAAATACATCAGCAGAAGCGAAGCAACATCCATCGGTTGAATCACTCCTCTCCGTTTTCCTCCTCCTCATTTCCATATCAATCGCCACATTCGTTCGTTTTCTTTGTTATTTCTTCTTATCGTTTGTAGACTTCAAGTAAATCCCATTTCAGCCTGAGCAACCTACACTTGCCCTTTTTCTCGCGCGCTGGAACTTCATTTGCAATCAGTACCGGAAAGAAAACTATGAGATAAATTTGAAATAACAAGAAGAAGTAAGTTGAAGATCTATGATTTTCATTTGAACGAATCGGTTCAGCAATGTTAGAATGCGGTCGGTACTGATTTTTCACGAAGACTGGAACGCTTCAATTCGAAAAATAGCTGTAACCAGGTATGAATTGTTAATGAATGATGGAGCATTGATTTATTCCAGAAATCGACCAAACGGATCGCAGATACAAGCCTCTCTCTGTTTGCTAGATAGAATCAATCTGCGACCGGAATGCAACGAATAATAATTGTTAATAAATTGTTTTTTTTTATTTCATACGAGCCTGAATATACACAAAAAAACTGTTACCATTTTCCACCAAATCCCTTTCCTTGTCACTCTAAATGTGCTCTGAATTACTGTGCAGAAACGTTTTGCAAGTATACAATATCTAACGTGTCCGTCAGTTCCTAGCAACACCGTCTCTGGTTCCGCCATGATTCATCGAGTAGCGAGAGGAAGGGAGGAATCTCATCCTCTCTCCATTCTTCAAGCACTCTCGCCAGTTAGACGAGAGTGTGCGGAAAGAAAAGAATCAGACCTTTTCAGGATGACGAACAGCCCATTGCCTTTCCTCCATCGTTTTTCTTTCTGTTGCGACTGTACGATGTTGTGCCTTTCCATCCAGCAATTAAATTCTTGTGGTATTTTGCAGGTTCGAACAATCTACACTTGTTCAACCCGAAAGGTTATTTTCAAGACGGAATTCAATTACTATACGTGAGAAAGGTGGGTCGAATTTATCGAGATCCACTGGAGATCAAATGCGTTTTCAGTTCTGAAGCAAAAGGCGCTAAAATTCGAATCTTGACTACATGACGAACAGTTGGGCTCTAGAGTGCTGCATACTGTACTTCTTCTTCTGATGAACTGTTCAAATCCTAAATTCTTTTAAAAACGAAGATCTCGTCAATCCAACCACACAGTGCACCTTGAATTCTGATGAATATTGCTAAATTGTCTGAGTTTGAGGTATCTGTTCAAGCGTCCGTTGTAAAGGTCTCATTCCGTTGCATCATGTATGTGCCTAATTTTCTTGTGAGAGACAATAAACCGGATCACGCTTGATCAGCTTCATGTAATTCGGATGCTTTCTCAGAAAATCCAAAAAGCATTTATTGGCATACCGAAATCGTGCGAAAGACTCATGGTATCGTTGCGAAACAAGAGCGATGAATATTGGGGAACCGGATCACTGGACTTGAAACGATAATACGACCGTTAATGGGCCACTCAAAGCGGTTGGAATGCTTTTTTCATAACGTGCCATGAGTTATTCGATCTCTGCACTATGTTTTCCCCTTCGAAATTGGGGCTAATGTTGCCCCGTCCGTCGGTGGTGGCATACCAAAACTTGCCCAGGCTTTTGGCTGCACGGGGGCACCGGAGGGGGAACCAGTGCCGGGTGCGCGCCACCAGGGGACGGACGGGGCGTTTTTTTGGGCATCAATCGGTCGTTTACCTTACGAGCCGAGGCTCGCATCCCCAAAAAACGGGCCTGTTTTAGAGGCCTTGTAGGCAGGGGCGCGTTCTAGACGCGCCGGGTAGCAGACAGGCGAGAGAGAGGGAGAGAGGAGAAGGGTTCAGCGCGTTCTCTCTCTTTCCCTCTCGCCAGCCGCTTGCTGTCCATTTGCGTTGTATAGCAGTGGAACTTGAGAGCCCTCGTTACAGCGATTTCCCCTCAGAAAAGGGTGCATTGGCGGAAAAACTTTCTTTGTCACCTTTCTTTGGAGTGATCAACGGGGGTCGTCCCCTTCTCGTCCCCCTTCATCACCTTTTATTCCTTTTCCGTCGAATTTATTCATCCGTTTTGGATCTCTTCCACAACTTTCCAGTCACTTTTACATCCCATTTTCAGTTTGAGCGATCTACACTTGCTCACCTGCCGAAGTACAATAGAAATCAAATTACTCTCAATCGACTAATCATCTCATAAGTTCTGAAACGACACATGTGACGTACCTCGGTTCGTTTTAGTTGTTTTCCCGAATAGTCAACCATTACAGGCATGTACAAGTCAGATTTACCCGAGATTGACACAACGTCCCAAGCACTTTGATTGTGATGGTTTAGAGTTCTACAATGAACTGCAACTCTGATTCATCTGTAAATGAGCAAAACCGGCAAGATCAAGCTGTTAATGGTTTCATTTCGAGAACTATGCCAATTTCAATGAAACAATCGTAAATTATTGATAAACAATATTTGCGTTATGAATGTGAGCACTTCGATCACACAAAGTCGAGGATTAACGTTCCCTTTAAAACATTCCTTCGACAAAACCTAACGATGATGCGATTATATTTTTTCTTGCTAACCCCAAACATAGTTCCTTAATGAATCACAAAGAGGAGAGAGAAAAACTGATATCGTCTCTCCGTTTTCACTAGTTAGACAAGCGGAAGCAGCGAATGGGATGGAGCGATTCATTCAGACAGAGGACGATGATTCTTCATTTTCCTCTCCTCCTTCCTTCACATTTTCCTTCTATTGTAGTAATTATACCGCTGTGCTCTATATTACTCTTCCGAAAATTTTTTTAGCTATTCTTTTCAGGATTGAACAATCTACACTTGTTCAACACTTTGTTATTCGTTAGCACGCAGTGCGTAACTAATAACGATTCGAGAAAATGAGGTGATCCTTCACTTCACTACACCCACACAAAACGTTCGTTTAGCTCTGCCTCTATTGTGCGGTCTTCACACTGCAGTCTTCGCTGCCTAATAGCGACCATCCGCGATCGAGCAACTACTATGCGCTCAATTCGAAACGGAGCATCATTCGAGCTCACTGATAACTCTATGGGTAATCATTGCAATAATCACGTGCAAACTCTGTTTTTCATTGAAGGATAAAGCCATCTTTTCTTGATTCCAATTACCACATCCAGTGCTATTCATTATGTTAACATTTTAATGAGCAGGAAAAGCAACGAAAATTATCCTAGTAAAACAACGACGTCTGTTGAATCATCCCTCCTTCTCTTCCTCTTTACCGTCTCTTTCTCTTCATTTTCCATTTATTCGATGTCATTTCTTTCCTTGTATCTTCCTTCGAACCGTTATTCCTTCAATATATCTTCCCATTTTCAGGTTGAGCAATCTACACTTGCTCACTCCCAGAAGTACTAATTTGAAAGTATTCATGAATCAGACTAATTCCAAAATAATAATCAACGAGCAATTTTCCACAAGCACGACAAAGTTAGTGTGATATTTCTTAATCGGCGTCTATTTTGTACAGAAACGACTGATGGGATGGAGGTCTCACAAAGCCACTATCACATTGATTTGGAAGGTGAATGGTATTGTGCGTACATTCAACTAACAAAAGATATGTTTCAGGAAAGTGAAATGAACGCAGTCCTCCTAGTTCAATCCTATCGCGATCTTTCCCACTCTCAATACAATATTCGATAATTGTTGATGAAAAAATTGTTGATGAACTTGATTACAATTGCCACACATGTTATGCGTTTCCGATTTTTTTACATTTGTAATCACAGAAGCAAATGAAACAATTCTGAAGAAGCCCAAGCGGATGCTGATGACAGCATTTGCCTGCTGAGTCTTCCCTGCCTCTCTTTTTCTTCTTCAATCATTCTCACTATTCCGTCGAATCAATTTACTCCGTTTCGGAGCTCCTCCACCGTTTCAAAATCAATATTTTTTCATTTTCAGCCTGAGCAATCTACACTTGCTCACGTTCTAGTGAACTGGAGATAATATGATTTGCAAACCAATGATAATCGAGTAAATGATTGCAAGCGCGATTATCCTTTTCTGGGTCAGTTTGCGCTTCTTTTGCGGACAGAGTGAATCACTTCAGGAGCGACACCCAAACCCGGATGCCATTGCGACACACTAACTTGAACGCTGACTGGTACTGATCCCGGTAAGTAGAGTATTCGTATATCTGTTCATTGCAATACTTGAGGGACTGGAGTTCAGATTTTCTCAACGAGCACTTCAAGCAAGGGATTCTTTCAAGATTGTTGAGAAATTGTTTTTGTAACGTGGCTCCACACACAATTCTGATGATGGCTAATAAAATTCTACAAATGCAAGAGTAAGAATTGAACAAACGTCCGACTCGGTCTTAAAAACTTCCCTCTCCCCAGTTAGACAGTACGAGAGAGTGAAGAAAAAAGTCAGATGATTCATCCACGGCCGCGATTATTCCATCTCTTTTCCTTTGGTTTGTTTTCTTCCTGTAGCGACTGTACGATTTCGCTTTTTTTTATTTTAGAAGTTCGAATTTTTCAGGTATGAACAATCTACACTTGTTCATTTCAACAAATATCTTCGAACATCGATTGCCACAAAGCGAGGAAGTAATGTGAGTCTTTACAATTTTTTTATTATCAGCAGACATCATTTTTTAGCCGATAACTTCTTGAACGAAGCTGTAATGAGCAATTCAATGCATGCCTGCTACATGACGACCATGCCAGCACAAGATTGAGATTGACTCAGCGCCTTGCTTCAGTGTGATGGCAAATAGCAATTTGCCTCTCAAAAAGCATGCATTATCTGTATCCATAGTATCATAGCATCTGGCAATGCGCATACTTCTTCAAGGCGTTTACAAAATGGACAAAGAAAATGACTAACAATAAGTGCAATACTAATCATTACTCTCTTGCCTCATCCAAGTGCATGTTACGTTGTATAAAGGATACGATAAAATGTTCCATCAGAACCCCTCTTTGTTTCAATAAACATTTCCTTAATAAACTACAAGGAAGAGGCCTTGCCAGAAGCAGATAGCCCACTCACTCTCGACTACGGACGCTAAAATCTGAAACTTCCGGAACGAACCTTCCTGAAAAAAATCATGAGGAAACACATCGGCGGAAGAGAACATTCAGCCGTTGAATCATTTTCCTTTCCTTTTTCCTTTTCCTGTTCTATTCCTTCTTCCATTGGCTTCATTCCATTCTGTTTCCTTGTTGCCCTGTTCCCACTTTTCTAGACTTCCATAGATTCCAAGTTTTCTTCTTGTTTTTCAAGAAATGTATTACAACGACATGAGTGTTTCAGACATGAGTGGCGGGCTCTCGTTTGATGGATAGAAGAGTAATCGTAGATTGGATTGGTGAGGCTATCCAGGTATGATCTGATAAGGAATAATGCAGCAATTGCTTATTCCAGAAATCGACCAAACGGATCGCAGCCACAAGCCTCTCTCTCTTTGCTAGATAGAATCAATCTGCGACCGGAATGAGACGAATGATAATTGTTGATAATTGTTTTTGTTTATTGAAATCAGGTGGAAATTAAATGCATAATTGAGAACGTTTAGATGTGCCGTTCTTCTTCATTTACTTTTCTATGAATGTGGAGAGAAGCGGAGAAAGTAGCAACCGATTCTCTCTCGTTTCTGGCAGTTCCTGGCTCGCTCGTGATGATTCATGAAGGGGAGAGAGGAAGGGAGGAATGTCAACGTCTCTCCATTCCCCACGCACTCTCGCTCGTTACACAGAAGGAGAAAATGGGGTGTAGGACGAGTCAGACAGTAATAGGATGCAGGTTGAACCAATACATTCTCCTCCTTCTTCTCGATGATTCCTTCGAATAGTTGCTTTACGATTTAGCGCCTGTTTTCACTTTCAACAAACAAATTAAAGTTGTGTATTTCAGGTTTGAACAATTTACACTTGTTCAACCAAACAGCGTTTTCACTGTTGAATAAACGACGACAAGGTGAGTAGAATTAATGTACTAAAGGAGGGCTATTAGCAAAGAAATGGGCGAAAACATGCATTTATTGGCTGCAAAAAACCTGGGTCGAAGGAGGCATCGAACCACCGGCCTTCAGAGAGGTTGACCGGAGCTTTAACCACTGCGCTACACTGGGGTGTTGGAGCTGTTCCTCTCATTTCACATTATGATCGAAATGCTTTCACATTCAAATTCCCGCCACTCCCTGTCCTTTCAAGCGTACATGGCACATTGCCAACTCGCTATAAAATCGTTCAAGCAAAAGATACAACCATGCGGTTTTCGAATTTCTGATATGGTTCATGATAGCTACAGTTCTGCGTTGGCAGATTAGTCATCTAATATTTGCTATTAGCCCTCCTTTAAATGCGTTTTCAGTTCTCAATCCAAAGGCGCTAAAATTCGAATATCGACTACATGACGAACATTTGGGCTCTCGAGAATACCCTGCCGTGCGTCATCTTCCGAAGAAATGGTAAAATACTATTTTCTCTGTCAGACGAAGCTTCAACAAAGCCAATTACTCAGTGCATCTTGTATTTAGAAGAATGGTGCTACATACATTGTCTAAATTTGAAATATCTTTGTTCGAGTGTTCGATGTAGGATATAATTATATCTCATAGCAGCTTCACCGCCTTCATTTTTACTTTGTGAGAGACAATAAAGCGATTCGTATTGCAATCATATTTAATCAACTTCATGTCATTTGGACGTTGTTTCAGAAAGCGCTTAAAAGGTTTCACGGATTGTTTTTTTGGCAAACTGGGAAAGACACATGGAATCGTGGCGAACAGGTTAAAAATGGGACAGTTACATCTTTCGAAACGTGTCTTGAGTGATTCGATGCCTGCAGTATTCATTTTCCAAATCAAAATCTATTATTGTTGCCCCGTCCGTCGGTGGTGGCGTACCAAAAATTCCCAGGCTTCTGGATGCACGGGGACACAAGGGGCAAAGGGGGACCAATGCCGGGTGCGCGCCACCAGGGGACGGACGGAGCGGTTGAACGTCCGATTGGGCCAATCCGGTTTAACCTTACGAGCCAAGGCTCGCATCCCCAACGAACGGGCCTGTTTTAGAGGCCTTGTAGGCAGGGGCGCGTTCTGGACGCGCCGAGTAAGAGACAGGCGGGAGAGAGGGAGAGAGGAGAATGGTCCAGGGCGCACTCTCTTTCTCGCCAGCCGCTCGCTCTCCATTTGCGTTGTATGCTAGTGGCGCTAATGACCCCTTGTCTCAGCGTTCTGCCCCGACAGGCAAGGGAGCGCGATTTGCATGAATCAAACTGCGAAAATGGGGGACCGGAGAGGTCGCTCTTCCCGCTCTTTTGAATATTTTGCACAGGTGTGGAACTTTTCCGTCGATCAGAGAACAATAGGGTCAGAACTCTGTGCGATTTTAGTGTGCCATTCAAATGATCAGAGATGTGAAAACTGCGTTTCGTGTATATGTTTCGTGGTATTGTACCACTTATCGCAATCTTTACTCAGAGGCGAACAAAATACATTCAACAATTACAAAATATCAAGTAAATGTTGTTTTTCGTCATCGGCTTCTGCAACTAAAAAACAAATGATATCAAATTATAATGCCGCACACAAATGTGTTCTTTCATGTTTTCTCAGAGTGGAGTTTTCAGTGAATGTTTTTCCACAAGTTTCGCATTTATAAGATCGTCTCAATGCATTATCCTCTGAAAATATGTTATTCAATCTATTCAAAGTGAACACTCAAAAGGGATATTCAACATACCTACAGACCCCATTGTAGATCGCCAATTTGTTGCAGTGGTGGCAAAACTGGGTTAAATGTGTCCCTCATGGTCCCAATAACATCATACTTTTAACCGTTTGTGATTATCTTTTATCTGTGCAAAGTTGTGCCTCTAAAACAACGCGCGCGCACACCAAGAATGAAGGGAAGGGACGAGAGATAAAAGGGGCGAGCCTCTCTCACGTGCGTCTAGCTCCCTCTCCCAGCTCTTCTCAGACTATTGGGGTGAAGTGATAAAAATCTAATTTTGTCTCTGAAATTCCCAAAATATTCAAATTGGTCAAATCCGAGAAGCGCAGAAAAGTCTGATCACTGTAAACACCCACTAATTTATCGGCTTGATTATGGAATATAACCATCCTAAAAAAGTGAAAAATTCAGTTGCCTAACGTTAAGATACAATGTTGCTTTGTGAGAGACAATACAATCACATTTGATCATCGTCCATCTCATTCGGACGTTTTCTCAGAAAGAGCAAGAAAGAGTTACACGGATTGTTCATTAGCAAATTGTTACGTTGCGAAAGACACGCGGGACAGTTGCAAAACAAAAGCAATATTGGACAACCGTATCACTAAATTTAAAGAAAATTAAATCGTGCGAAAGGTCCATAAAGCGATAACATTGGGTCCGTTGCCTCTTTTGTAACGTTCCATGAGTGATTCGAAGTCTGCAAATAGGGATTTCCGGGCGCTTCTGCGCTTTCCCGGTCAACACCAAACATCCCCATAGCCTCCTCCTTCAAAGACTACCAACTCTGCGGAAGAGAGGGAATCAATGAAACTCATTTCATTTTCGCACTATTGTCCGGGAAAGAGCAAAAGCGCCGACGCAATTCGCGAAATTGGTAACTGTTGCCCCGTCCGTCGGTGGTGGCGTGCCAAAACTTGCCCAGGTTTTTGGCTGCACGGGGGCACCAGAGGGGGAACCAGTGCCGGGTGCGCTCCACCAGGGGACGGACGGGGCGTTTTTTCGGGCATCAATCGGTTTTCCTTACGAGCCGAGACTCGCATCCCCAACAAACTGGCCTGTTTTAAAGACCTTGAGACAATGGCGCATTCTAGACGCGCCGGGTAAGAGACAGGCGGGAGAGAGGGAGAGAGGAGAAGGGTTTGGAGCGCGCTCTCTATCGCCAGCCGGTCTCTTTCGTCTCTTGCCTGCACTCCCTCGCGGCAAGAGAGGGAGAGGAGATCAAAGCAGACTCAAAGCCGACGTTTCAGTCCCTTCAATACGAGTGGTTCCTAGTTGATTCGTCTATCACTTCTAAGGCTGCAACTCTGATCTCGACTCTCCACTGTCCAAGTACACTCATTGAGACAGGTCGAGTGATAGTGTGGGTAGCAGGGAGGCGCGATTCATCGAGGATGGTGACTCCTCCATTACCTTTCCTCGTTGCCTTTCCTCATTCTTCCTTGTTTCCTTTCTTCGCGCGTCTACTATACGATTCACTCAAATTTTTACATTCCTCGAAACAATTTTAGGCAATTTAATTCCAGGTTTGAACAATCTACACTTGTTCAATGTCGTATAGAATCATTCGGAGTTATCAACTCGAAATTTGAGAAAATGTGAGTAAAATCGGACAATATCTTCAAGTGCAAAAATGTGAACTCAGATCTGCCTTGAATCAAAGGTTCACAATTCTGGTCGAATGGCTTGAAAATGGGGTCGAGAGATTCTGCACTCGTTCAAGACAAGAGAACAAACTGCGTGCTACTGGGAGCCTAATGGTGGACAACTCTCGTAATCATACCATGCTAAACATAAATCAAAGCTCGTTCGTTGTGGGAAAGTGTGAGATTCCTGAATACATCTTTCATGCTGGTTGTCACTATCATTCCGATCTCATTATAATTATTGTCTAACTATATGAATAAACCACGGTTACGTGAATAGATGTACAACAATGAAAAGGAGTATGCAAAAGCGCTTTATCGTGATCGAATCTTTTCATGTGTACTTTTTTGCACGGTAATAAGAGTGCCTCTTGCTCCTAACGATTCAGCCACCGCTGATAGCGAAATTCCTTTCGCATGTACGCGCACACTCATCACTGCGGATCGGACGATTCGTCATCGATGGTGATTCGACCATTCCCTTTCCTCCTTCCCTCCGATTTTTCTTAATTTAGCGACTATACGTTTCCGTTTCTTGTTTCACTCATTTCTTGATGCCTTGAATCAAATTCAACTAGCATATTTTCAGGTTTGAACAATCTACACTTGTTCAACGAATAGCACTTTTGCTAATAATCTTCAAAACGCGATTCGAGAAAATGAGGTGAGACGAATCATTCGATATACTCCAAGTAGATGATGTTTTCAGTTGTACATCTAATATGAAAGTTCATAATAATTGCTGAATGGAGAGCTACCAATCTCGATAGTTGATCCAACTGATTACTTGCCTCTCGAGGTGCAATGAAGTACCAACCATGCCTCAAGAAAGTGTTCTGTTCAGTGACACTTTCCATGCAATGGCAACCAATTGTGTCATTCTTGGAGCCTAATAGTGGACAACTATAGTTATCATCGCATGCTAAATATACATCTCTGCACTCTCGTTGTGTAAAATGTGTTAGATTCCTCTCAATGTTCATGCTGGTTGTCACAATCATTTCGAATTTATCCCACTTATTGTCTAACTATTCGAATAAACCACGGTTCCGAAATCAGTTACAAGACAATCAAAAGAAGTATACTAAAAAACTATCGTGATCAACTCTGCTTTCATGTAAGGTGTTCTTTTGCAAGCTAAAAACTTGCATGTCAGGGGCTTTGATCCTAACTGATTTATTGACCACTGCGAGGATAGCAAAATCCCTCTCGTGTCTTCGCTGTACACGAACACTCATCATTGATTGAAAGCGCGGAAGAAATGGGAAGAGTGAGACGAATCATTAAGGATGGTGACTCGTCCATTCCCTTTCCTCCTTTCCTCCGTTTCCTCCTCTGTGTATCGACTATACGATTTTGCGCTGTGATTCCTTCAAGTCTTGCATTGATTTTTTTTCAGGTCTGAACAATCTACACTTGTTCAATTCCGAACAGCATCGATAATAGTTTTTCCAATTCCGAAAAAGTGAGTTGAACCAAACACTATTTCCCGAATGTCAAAGTAGTGCTCAGTTTTACTTCCACTGCAAGTCTGGATAAGGATGATTGACTAGCATCCGGAGTCGAGATAATCAGCAACGCGTTTCGGAAACGACGACGAACTGTGTGATCCTGGGCATAGAATAGTGGACAACTGTCGTCAACATACCATGCTAACCAAAAACTGCTTCCTATTCACTGTTTGAATGGTGCATTCACGTTCTGGTGACAGTGATTGCATTCCTCACATACCCAGTTTTCTCTTATTTATTGTCTTACAACTTGAATAAAACATTGAAAAACGAATTGAATGTGTACACAGCGAACAAATAGTCATCTCGTTTTTTTAACGCTTGACTATTTATTTTCGGGTGTACTTTAAACAAGTGTGATAAACAGCTTTATCAACCGACAAGTTGACAATCGATATTAGTAATGATCACACAACGAGACACAATTATCCTCGCTTTATCGTGATTCGACCCCCATTTGTCTTCTTGTGTACGGAAATCACTGATTTCGTTCCGTGATTTAGTTCAAACCAGAAAGACGTTTCTCCATCTTCCTCGTCAATTATGCGACTTTCGCCCAGTGTGAACTGCTATTGTATGTTTTAATTAATTAGTTAATCAACTCATTATTTTATAAAAATATAAATGAAACCTCGGAATCGCCAATCCTCTCAACGGAGTGGCCAGTGCAGCTGTGCCCGATAAGCGAGAGGAAATGCTCGAGGATTTCCAGTTCGATAGGAAATTCGACGATATGTTTGTCCGGGCGGGACTCGACTATCTGCAAATGTTATCGGTCAATAAATTGATCACCCAAAATATAAAGTTAAGATATTTCGATCAACAGACTGGCCTTGATTATATCCAGCACGACCTGTCCAGAGGATAGTTTCACAGGAATCTCCAGTAGCCGGTGATTCTTCTTTACCAAATTGATCAGAACGTCTTCGGGATAGCACTCGGCTTCTTCATACTCTTCCTGAACGATCGAAGTTCATAATTTGTCCACTTTCCTCGAAATTTTTCGGAGGTTAGCGCACAAAATGGTGCGGAGAATGTAATAATGGGTCGCTACGGCAGCTCATTCTAACATTCGATTTCAGCCTGCGTTTCAATCCTAATTGGCCTCCGATTTTTCAAATGTTTTGAGCGAATTCAAATCAGTTCCCTAATCTCGTCAATCCTTGTTGAACCATTCGCAAACGGCATCTTACCCCAAAGCATTGAAGAATCTTCCTCAGACTGAACTCGGTACGAGAGCAGGTGCTCTTGGTTAATAAGTGTTCATGTTTTGAGCCCTTTCGGGGTACTACCAGGAATTGTAAATTATACTTTGTAAATTCACGTTTGAAAAGCAGTTTATTGAAAAAAATAATTAGGAAAAATATATTTGAAAAGTAACAACATTGTAAAATTCAGTTAGGAAATAAACAAATGAGAAATTGTTTTCGTGGAAATCGTTTTTTGGGAAGTTTCCATCTCGGAAGTTTTCATCCGGAGAAGGAGTACCGGTAAATAGCTTATCACTGCTTTTTTAAACGCCATTTTTCGGTGAAATTTCGCACTTTCACTGTTTTTCTTTCGTTTCAATCGTTTTTACATCATGAAATCAATAGCTCAGAGAAGAATTCGGTCGAAAGGATGGAAAATCATGTATTTTGCAGCTAGTGCTATTTCCCGGTCCTACCCTATTCCCGGCAAAAAACTTCCCAAATGGTCATTTCCCGAAAAACTGCTTCCCAAAATTTAAGTTATGAAATATTTATTCTTTTTTGTTTGTTCTCATTTATTTTCTTCCGAAGTTTTTGCTTTTTATTCAATTTTTCTTAAATGTTGTTTTATTAGAGATCCGTTTCCCAAGTGGTTTTTTCCCAGAAAAAATTTACAATTCCTGGTAGTACCCCTTTCGGCATTAGGCCTATTCCCTACTCCCACAAACCCTTGCTGAACCATGCGAGTTGAGTAGACAAACGGCCCCTTACCTCGTAGAACTGAATAATCTTCCTCGGACTGAGTGACAGCAAATGCTCTTGGCCAATCAGAGTTCCGAAGAATTGCAACTGAATCTCCTTCGTCGCCTCGAGCTCGCGGATCAAGTCGAGGAGTCTTTGAAGAAACAAAATGCCTCACAATAAGCTGCTCATAAAATGGATCACAAAGTTAACAAAACCACAGAACTGGGCTAACAAAGCTTACAAAATGTAATTTTAGAAAATATTTTAGGCTCACCTCGGATGAAATTCGCCCGGTCTGATCACTACCAGTAGCGTGCGATATTCACGCCCTTCTAGCAGCTCCTTGACGTGACTTATCGAATCGGGAAGGTTGAAGTTGACCTGGTGTGGAAGTTTTGCAACTCGGAACGCAAGAGAAAAACAAAAATATTAGTTACCTTCTTGATTTCGGCGTAATTCATGTGGGCCCTTGACTTCTCCCTGAACTGAAAGATCGCACTCTATCTGCTGCTTATCAACTGTGCAAAGCTAACAGCAACGAATCAACGCGCTGATCATCACCACCAGAGAAAAGAACGCTATGAAAGCGTTGCGTTCTGAGTGTTACGAGCGATGCAAGCGTCTGGCTCTAAGCTCACGCGATCTTTCGTCCAGTGTGGAAGAGAGATAGAAAGTGAGACGGGCGAAGAAAACGTAGTGGGAATCAACAATGTTGCATTCAAACTGCCGGCAAACATCATCACAAGAAATATAGGCGTGCAATCCGCTAGTGTGTGTGTGTGTGTGTGTGTGTGTGGGAGTGAGAGGCGGTGAGAAAGTGAGTGAGTGAGAGAGAAAGAGGACTAGCTATGGAGAGAGGGCAGACACGTGAACCTGACACGGGTAACTGACACTGTGATGAGTCATCGACAGGGTGGACTGATTTTTCGCTTTTTTTGTCGCATTTACGTGGCACTTTCTTCGCTTGTTGATCGTTTGTCCTTATTGTTTTTCAGATTAATTAATATGAAATTATTTCAGATATGAACAATCTACACTGGTTCAAGTTTTGCGTCGTTGATGTGATCACAAATCAATTATTCTGACTTTCCAGGCAAGTTGGCAATTTGGGCATTTTAAAGTTTCAATAAAAGCATTTCAGACATTTGCTTCACGGACAATTTCATGGACGAGCGTCTCCATAAATCTATTCCGGTTGCAGTATCAAGGAGAATGTTCATTTTTATTAAACCCGACCTTGTCTGCTCGATCATGTGACCTCCTGAATGATCCCTCTTCGTGTCCATTCTAAAGGAACCTGCATTTGCATTCAATTTCGATTTCATTAATTGTATTGTGCACATGCATTCAATTTGTCGAAATAAAGCCTCATTATTCCTCCAAATTTGCACTGAGAAATCGGGGTGTGACACAGAAGAAGGAATGATTGATGTATCTATGTCCTTGCACGTGTTGTGTGATGGACGGAACACGGGAAGGGTGCTAACTGTATTATTGAGTCAACGCCGCGAATTAATTATAGAAAACGGAGAGATGGAACTAGGCAACCACTCGGTGTGACCGATGGAACAACTCTGGGAACATTGGTGAAATTGCGAGAGATGCGCACGTGATACGGTAGTGGTTCACACGCGGAAAGTGCGCGAATTCAAACGTGGTTGACTAGTGTGTCTATCGATAACTATCAGTAATTTACTATACAACAATGTACATGAAAAATAGTACCTTGAAGATCATAATCTTGTCTTCGGGGGCATGACAAAACGGCAACGGGGACGCGCGAATTGGAATATCTGGCTCGAAACTCGTGCTACAGCTTAGTTTAATAGCTTATTTAACTGCTATTCTCTTGGGCTATCAAATGGTTGAGGTTTTGGAAAGTTATTAGCCGTTGCCGTTTTGTCGGTTGCCGTTTTGTCATGCCCCCTTGTTTTCTATGCCCAACAAAGTATCGCATACTTGAATCAACTTTATCATTTCACTAATTCCAATAATACACTGTTCAAGAAAAAGGACACGGGAATTCGGCAATCGATCGGTGAATAGATCAAACGAGAAACTAGTGTGCGAAATGAAGAGACGGTAGACTAGACTCTAGTCCCGTACTTCTCCTTCTACATTCTCCTCTACGCACCGCTCGACAGTTAGCAAGCAACCAGCGTCCGCCTTTTTGACGTGGATCTCCGATTTCGTTCCGTGATTCAGCGAGAAAAAGAACGTCGATCCATCGTTGTCCTCATCGAGGCGGCTTTCTCCCAGGGTGAACTGAGTTATGCATTGATGATCAACAGTGATACTTCCGAACTTCCTCTTCATTCCAACTCTAGAGTCTTTCACACTAGTTTTCCCTACAAAAAATTTCACCTCCGATTCACCCGCCTGTTCAATGCTATTCTCAGTGCAGCTGTAGCCAATCAACGACAAAAATTGATCAAGGATTGATGGTTCGATTGGAAATTCGACGACTTGTTTGTCAGGACGTGATTCGACGATCTGAAAATTTCAATTTTATAAATTTCCTTCCAGCTACTTCTTGATCATACCCTATCATAGCAATCAAGACTTTCATAGACTTGATTATAGCCGTCAAAAAGTTCACGGACCTCGAGTATATCCAAAACAATCTGTCCCGATGATAATTTGACCGGAATCTCCAATAGTCTGTGATTTCGCCTGGCCAACTTCAGGAGAACCACCTCCGGAAAGAACTCCACGGCGTCTGAATAATCTTCCTGAATGTTCAACTTTTTTGCAAAGAAGACTGATCGCTAAAAGCAAGCTTCTAAAAGAAAAGTGATCACTCAGAGCATGCCAATAACAACGTAATCTCTCAAATGCCCCAAAAAACGTACCCCGAAGAATCCGATGATCTTCCGGGGGCTCAACGAGAACAGATGCTCAGGGTCAATCAACGTCCCGAAGAATGTCAAGTTGATCTCCTTGCTGTCGTATTCTTGGAGAAAGTCGAGGAGTCTAAAGAGAAGTTGATTGGAAAGGTAGAGTGAATTCGATAATCGAGAAGCTTTCAAACTGTTCTACAGAAAATGACACAAAATCGTGATTTTCCGACCTAGAGACAAAATAAGGATTCGAGGTTGTGATTGATTTCGTTTGGCTGACCTTGGATGAAACTCGTCCGGACCGATCCTCACAACTAGCCCACGAAACACGCATCCGTCCATCAAATCCGTGACGAATTTTATTGAAGAAATCTAGTTAAAGTTGAACTGAATAAGAGTTGTTGGTACTTGTCTAGTTCCCCGGATGAGTGTCTATTAGATTTTCTATCCTCCATTCCCTTGAAAATATCTTATTCGGAATCAGTGAAACTCAACGATTCTTCCGGGGAACTAGACAAGTGCCGAGTTTTTATCATACTTTGAAAACGAAAAAGGCGACCATAAACACGAATTTGTTTTTGGAAAACTACCTTCTCAATTTGAACATTATCCATGTAGGCACTCGCAAAGAGACGTCTTCTCACTCTCACGAGCTCATCGAGATCTGGCACCTAGAATAGATTTTTTTCAGAAGTTATCAAAATCCAAGACGATGGTTAAAGGTAGAGAAAGTGAAATCTCAACGTATAATAAAAGTGTGTTGAGGATACTTTTAAATCGCCTAGCAGTACCCTGACTCAGTGATTCGATCATGATAACATGGGCATTATCACCTAAGTCACTCACCTCTCTCTGCAGTTTCAGGTTCTTCCCGATCTGGACGATGACCTTGGGAGCTGTTGTATCTAACTGGAGTGTGCTCATCGACGGGCCTGAAACCAATTATATTTCTTCCTTCATAGCGAAATGCGGATAAACTAAAAATTCCTCAAAATGGATATCTTTCGCCTATCAACGAGGCGAAACAGTGTGTGAAATGAAATGTCGAGTAGATTTTGAACTCTACTTACGCGTACTCGTTCCAGTGATCACCATGCACGGCCTTCCACAGTGGCGAATTTGAGGCAAGGCAAGGTCAGAGCGGGCGACCGCCTCCTCCGTGGCATGGCTGCAATAGTCTTGCGTCCGTTTCTCGCTAGACTAAGAAGTTCTCAGTTCAACAATGACGATGCCAATCCATCCTATTTTAACTGTAATCATCTACGAACATTCCACCTTGCAGGGAGAGGAATGTCTCCGATTGGATTTCGCGAACGAATCTTATCAAACCTGCACACTCGAAGGTTCAGTCGATCCTTCTCCGTCAAGAAACGTAGAATCGCAGTGAAGATCTCGGGAACGGCGGTGACGTTGAGGAAACACATCTGAGCAGCGAGTAGAGTTCAATCCCTCATCTCACACACTCTCTCATCGGACAGTGCGACGAGAGAGTGGGTGAAATTAGGAGACGGCAAGCCGTAATTCAAACTCTACGGCGACACAATGCCGAAAATTGCTCGAAAAAGCGGAAAATAGCGAAGAAGAGTGGGATTAGCGTGCTCGGAGCAGTGTGATAAGCAATGGGCGACTGTGCGAGAGAGAGAGAGAGAGAGAGAGAGAGAGAGAGAGAGAGAGAGAGAGAGAGAGAGAGAGAGAGA